>VZTN01011612.1:112980-127748 GCA_013400515.1 Erpornis zantholeuca
ATCCAGCTTGGTGGGTTGGGGAGGAGAATCAGAAAAAAGGTAAAACCCATGGGTTGCTATAAGAAAAGCTTTATAATATAATTACAATAAAATAAAATATTAATAATAATGATAATGATAAAAATGTAATGAAAAGCAAAACAAGGAAAGAGGATTGAACTCCAAGAAGAACAAGTAATGCACATGCCCTGGCCATGCCCCTTCATGGATTCTTGTGCATCTCCTCACTGTCAGAGGATGGGACGCTGAAAATTCCTTCCTTTAGTAACAATCGAACCTCAGAGTGTTATCATTATTGTCATACTGAACCCAAAACACAGTACCTGCTACTGGGAAGAAAATTAACTCTNTTTGGAGGACATCATCTTTTGCCCTTTCAGCTCAGTAATTGAATCCCAGAGCATGGTACATTACCTTTCTGGCCATTTGGTCATGGCCAGATATAATTGTCATCTCAACCATTCAGCACCTCCTCAAATGAGTAATGACTGGGTGTTAGGAAGAAATCAGGCTTTTTACTTCATGCAGAGCTCTGTCCAAATTTTCAATAAGGAGTTGTTCAGTGAAAGGCATGGGCACTGAAAGCAAATAAAGTATAATTGAGAAACTATTTGAGGTGTGTTCAAACATTTGAGTGAGGAATTATAAGAGGAATGTATAAACATAGGAAATACACAACAATATTTTTGTGACAATATATAAAGAACTCCAACTGTTAAATGTGAAATAACATATGGACAAACACAGATCCCTTCATTTCTCCAAATCCTAATGCTGTGTTTTAACACCAACCAGTAATGAAGCCACATGGCTCCTTGATCCAGCTTGGTGGGTTGGGGAGGAGAATCAGAAAAAAGGTAAAACCCATGGGTTGCTATAAGAAAAGCTTTATAATATAATTACAATAAAATAAAATATTAATAATAATGATAATGATAAAAATGTAATGANAACATTAGAATAATTTTTTTTTAATATATACCTGTTTGCACTATTGTTTTTTCAAAATGTGATATGCCTTGGATGTGTTTGTTTAACAACTTGTTTGACTTAAACTCTAGGCCAGCCTAGAATCCAAAGTTGCATTCAAGCTCTGCCCAGGAGTTGGATCTTGACGATAATCTTTGAAACCAAACACACCAAGGAGGAAAACACAAGTCCTGTAGTGATGGATCATTCTTCTAAGCCTTCCACAACTCTGAATCCTGATGCTGCTTGCACCTTTTTCTCCCCAAAGCTCTTTTCCTACCTTTGCTATCCTTCAGCCAGGTAGCTCACACAGTACTCATTTCTAAATGTGTCTGAGGCTGGGCTGCTTCATCCTGCTTGCTGCTCAAAGGTTTGTACATTCAGCTTCACCTGGAGCTTTAACACAGGCATATTCTTGTTACTGAGACGTGTGTGACCAGCATGAGGGGCTTTCTCATAGAATAGTTTGGGTTGACTTCAAAAGTCATCTATCCAGCCCCCCAGCCATGGGCAGGGACATCTTCCACTAGATCAGGTTGCTCAGAGCCCCGTACAACCTGACCTTAAAAGTTATCAGGGATGGGGAAACAGTCACCTCTCTGGGCAACCTGTTCCAGTGTTTCCCCATGCTCATTGCAAAGAAATTCTTCCCTGTATCTAATCTAAATGGACCATCTTTTCATTTAAAACCATTATGCCTTGTCCCAATGCAACAAGTCCTACTAAAAAAACTGTCCTCGTGTTTCTGTTATCATGAGAAATACAGCACATGCACCTTAACTTACCTTGATCACAAAGCTTTACCCAGAATTGACACCTTAATAAAAGAATTAACATTAAAAGTGATATTCTAAATCACCTTGTCTTCCCCTCACCAATGTATGCATACAATTATTGTTATTTTGGAGGAGGGGCAGGATTGCTGCCAAACAGGATTTTCATGCAAAAATTGTGATAAACAGCCTTACAGTGATGACACAGAATGTGAAATCCTTCACGTCTGCTTTCCCCAGCCCTCCCTTCGCTGTCCCCAGGGTGCTCTGCTAAGTGCTGGCTGCTAGATGAAGTGTAGCATTAGGGTATCAGAGTTATGATGGAAATTCACCTCTCTGAGAATTAGAAGATTCCTCTTCACTTAGCTTGGGATGTGAGCAATAAAGTGGTGATGACTGAGCCTTACCCAGCAGCACCGCACTACAGAGTGCACACAGCCTGGCAAAGGCAGCCTTTGTTAACCCACTGAGTTATACCACAGATGCATAAGCAATCACAGCTCAAGGGCTAAAGAAACACATTATAAATTCTCATAATTATTTGTTATGACAGTAAGCAGAGAACAGCTTAAATACAAGAAGTATTTATAGGGCTGGGAGGAGAGCATGGAGGCTGAAGCGTGCACTGTTCACCTAATGCTCCACGGGCTGGGAGGGAGGATGAGCATATTCTGGGGGGTCAGACAGAAGAGATTGCTTCCTTCTTTCCTCTGAGATGAAAAGCTGTTACACAGCCAGGTGCTTTCTACCTGTGACCCCACAAACTTCACCTCCCTTTCTGCCCTGGGCACAGCATCAGACACAGAGCCCCTCTCTCCCCCATTGTTTGTGTCAAGATAGGGAAAATGTGGAAAAACATGCAGCTGATCTCAGCTTACCTCTGTGTTATTTCTTCTCTGTCCCAAATGTATTGGTACAGCCAGCAGGACTTCTTCCTCCTCTACATGTTCTAAAATAGAACAAAAGAAGGGTCCTCCACATCAAAGATAAAAGAGAAGGTTTGGGGCACAGATTCCAGGTTATATATTGGAGCTGTATTCAGATATGAGAGGAGACCCTGTAAGCAAGGATATCCTTTTTACAGGAAGGTTTTTTATAAAAGAAAATATCTCCTTCCATTGCCAACTGCTCTGTTTTTAAAGCAGGAAATTCTTGTAGCCTATAATCAGTTTCAACAAATTTTAACCTTTTGGCAGTACACTATTCAAGTTTTCTAAATTAATCCCTTCTCTAAAACTATATTTTTAAATTAAATTAAATTAAATCTAAGCACACAATTCAGAGATTTTT
Source organism: Erpornis zantholeuca (assembly GCA_013400515.1). Classification (NCBI taxonomy): domain Eukaryota; kingdom Metazoa; phylum Chordata; class Aves; order Passeriformes; family Timaliidae; genus Erpornis; species Erpornis zantholeuca. The sequence continues at coordinate 116,013 of VZTN01011612.1, forward strand.
AAACATTAAATTTCTGTGTTTTCACAAGACCAATTCATTTTTCATTTGGATTTCTGATTGAAAACTATTTGTGAGATTTTAGCTTTTTTTCAATTTCAGACAGATCAGAATTATTATTTGCTTGAAAATGTTAGGAAAATTATTCCCTCATTGGTTTCCTGAATAAGTCATTCACCTTGTAGGGCAACCACAAAAGAAATATTCATTGTACAGATTATCCAGACCAGTCAGTGCTCATAGTTAAGAGCAGTAAAATTTATTAGGCAATGAGATGGCTCTGAGAGATGTCTCTCCCTGGTAACACTGCAAGTGGAAGAATGAATTACCTCTGAATCTACAGTAAATGGAGATACCATGAAGCACAGCAAAATGAATGAAATTTAAATCTGCGGGGTATGATTTGCTGCAGTTATTTTTTTCACATCAGTTCCAGATAAACAGAAATTATTTATATGTGAGTGTGTATACATCCCCTTATAAGAGTTTACATACCCTTATATATACATATTTATTTAGCTACTTTCTGTGACATGAATTCACACTATGTATACAGGAAATAATTCCCTTTCCCTTGAATTACACCACTCTGGAGCACACGGAGGTCTATATTTTTATGGTGGATTGACAGTAGGACTGATTGTACATAATTAACAGAGCAATCACAGTGCTGCCAGCTTGGAGAATTATATACTCACAACGCAGAAAATGAGTCCACATTGCTCAGCAAAGGGCCTGAACAGGGAGAGCTGTTTGGGTTTACTGAGGAAAGAATGGCAATTACTTACACTGACAGAGATACAGCAGTCACTAACATGCCCTGGGTCACAGAGGACTGCTGCTTTGAACACCATTTTAAGGTTAGGGCAAATTTAAACAGCGTAATTCCACTGAAACAGCAGCTGAGCTTGAAGGTCTGACATGCTGTGATTTGCTGCAGGGCTGGGATGGAGTCCCTTGCCTTCGAGCATGTGCAACTTTCTTTTCTTTTTTGTTTTTTGCAAGCTTTTTCTCCAATTACTGTAGATACAGGAGAGCAGAACACCTTAAATTAGTGAATGACAGTTTAGGTGGGTTTGATACTTCACTTTATAATGGGACTGAGGAAGGCTGCAAGCTAAAAAGCAAGATCCCTGCCTGAGAAGGCATGTGAACATAAAATAATAATAATAGCGATAATTGCATCTAGCTGGAATTCAAATTCCCTTCTAAGCTCCATCAGTGCTGTTCATTAAGTGATGTAGAGTTTGATCCCTAACTTCTTCAGTTAGGCAGCAACATCCAGGGGATATGAGTCTATCGCTTCCTCTGAGGACAACAGCTCCTCACAATATCCTTGAAATATGCATGCTTGCAAGAAGACTTAAAGCTTTTAATTTCTGATGTTCATAAGGCCTAATCTCTTCCAAAATACCTGATTCTTCAAATTCCCTGTATAGCTCCCTTATGCATAGCTAAATGTTAAGAACACAAAATAAACTTAATTAGCTAGTGTGCTAATATCCTCATAGCCCTTTGTAGTCCCTGGAAAAATCTTGTATTTGAAAAAGGGAGTGAAATGCATAATTTTTTCCCGAATGCAGCAAGAAAAGCTGTGTCAAAGTAAATATGAGCTCTCAAGACAGAAGTGGATATACCTACATATTAATTTGTTCTTTTTTTCCCCAAGCCAATGAAAATTCATATCCAAAAGTGCATGGCAAGTGTATGAGTGCACTCCTGAGGAAAAGGTTCACCTTTCCTGGTGAAAAAGATGCTGCTTTCATTTCCTCAGGCTCAGAAAGATGAGTAGATGGACAATCTTCCAAAGCATCTCATTGCTTATTTTCCATCTGTCCTTGTTAAGCAAGGAACAAGCATGGAGGGTAGACCCAGAATATAATCTAGAGCTTTCTTGGGTGCCATGTGAGCTGCCACTGAACAGAAGAAATTAAGTTGATAAATACAGTTTTCAGAACAGTTTCTCTGTGTTAACATAGCAATTTTCCTATTCTGTGTGGTGGTGATTTTTTGGTTTTTTTGTATAGGTTGTTCTGATTAAATTAGGTAATTGCAGTTCAGTTAAAGTGTATGATTGTTTCTCAAGGCATAAAAATTGCATAAAGAAATTGACATATTTTTGGCTACAATCCAGACCAGTTTGGTCTCTACAATCAGATGAGGAAAAATGGGGCTGTGGTATTAAATTCAACAAAACTGAAATCAGTAATGAAAATTCTGTGAACAACACATTTTTAATTGGATTGAAATTGAAAAAAACAAGGGGGGAGGTAGAACCCACGTAATTTTATCTTCACATTTTTCTCACATTGTAAAGCTGAACAATTTTATAAGCTTCAAAATTTTATAATGCTTCTTTTTTTCTAAAAAAGAAGAAATATCCAATGCTGAAGATGTTTTGCTTAAAACATTGAAATCCTTGGATGTGCAAAATCTTTCATTGTAGATTAAATTTCCACTAATGCACACATTTGCTATATTAACTTTAGACATATTAAACACTCGGGACTAATACTAATGCACACTGCAGTACTAAGCTCCTGAAGCTACAAGAGCAGGCAGAGGGGAAATCCAGGTCACAGAGTCTTTTAGAGGGGCTACAGGCAAAGTGATCACAAATCTAAGTGCTTGGTGTAGCCTCACTTTCAGCCATAAATCACAATAGTTGAGGCTCCCCTACAGACAGGGATCCCGTGGTGGCAGCCCCACAGCACAACTCTCCTGGGCACTGTTGGAGCTGCTGATCCTGCATTTTTGAGACCCATGATGGGTGGAAGAAGAGGAGCAGGATGACACTGGGCATTGTGCTGGTTGTCAGGACAGGAGCTGGAGCGATGGGGACTCACTGCGCAGCTTCAAAGGAAAATTGTAATTACAGCTTCTCTGAAAGCACATTCAGCTGAAATGGACCCAAATCCCACATTGTTTTTTACTGCATTTGTCACATAACCAGCAACTGCTCTTCTGTAGGGAAACAATGCAACATGGAAGAAGAGAGCTGATGTTGAGTTTTCCCCCTTTCAGCTTGCAAATACAAAACCAGGGGAAAGATTTGTTTCTTAATCCACACATCTAGCCCATATTTCTTCAAGACTGAAAGCAATCCATAGAAATTATTAGAAGATTAAACATCTTACTGCAGAAGGTAAGGTTGAGAAAGAGAAGTTGGGAAGGTTTCTTGACCACAGCAGATAAGAAACTTTCACAGATATTAGGGGATATCTAATCTATTAGAGAAATGTACAGCAAGAAACATTGACTAACCTGAAGCAAGGCTCAAATTCTGACAAGGTATGAGGCACACATTTTTCAGATCAATACAACATGCTTTTCTGGAGAATATATTTCAGATAAACGTGAGTTAATGGTTGAATAAGGGGCATATTAGAAAAAATTCAGCACCCAGATAAAATGGATTAGAGGCCCCTTCTGTCATTCTAACTTTATTAGTTGTAATATCAAAGATATCTTACAAATATTGAATATTCAACACCATCCATTTAGAAGGAAGGTGATCTTGTTTCCATGGCAACTTGCTTGTAGGCAAGCCATTAGTTGGTCACCACTTCTTTCTGGGATGCTGCATGTTTGTCCCCTGAATTCTTTAGCTGCACTAATTTTACAAACTATTTAATTTTAAAAATAATAATTCCTATTTAAGCCAAGCATAACAAATCTTCTGTTTGCATAAAATATAAAAAGACCTATGCATTTTAATTTCTTTCTCAGTATGATTACTTTCTCTTTTGTGATTCATAAATTCCAGCAGATGTGGCAAAAAGTTACATAAAAGGCATTTTAGGGTAATTATGTCTTCAGCTGGAAATTTTGACATTTGTGATCTCTCTCTCTTTGATCACTTCTATTAATATCTCCTTAGCAGCTATGACTTCCCGAGAGTTAACTAATTGATAGAAAAAAGCTGTTCAGAGTTGCAAGAGTTTTCTCTTCTTTATTTCTGTACAAGTGACAAGGCTGCCCTTGGTGCCTTAAATGGCTACCTAAAAACAGACTAGGCAGGAACAGGGAGTAAAGGTAGGTATTTATTTGAAAGGCCTGGGGGTCTAAAGGCTCCCCTGCCTCAGTGGGATCCCAAGATGGACAATAAGTCATGAGTTGTTCACACATTTATAGGTTTGGTCCATTTATATATCAGCATAAATTCACCAATTAAAATTTTAACTAATAATGTTGATGCCTTAGGTTTTAACTTTTATATTTTTCAAATCCTGTTCTGCTAGTGTAACTCTGAAGTTTCCTGTAGCTTGTTAAGTGCTGTTCTCTCATGCTCACACAGACATAACAAAGCCTCTCCAGCTCTCTCTCCAAGGACACCCAGACCATCCTAGGCCCAACAACTGTAAACCACAATCCTGGGGACAGGGGGGCAAGCTTGGGCAAATTCCATCCTTAGCTGGGTTCTGCTTGGTGAATTTATGCTGATATAAAAGTGTGAAGAACTTGTGACCTGTTGTCCATGTTGGGATGCACTGAGGCAGGAGCCTCTGGAGCCCAGAGTGTACCTCTGAAGGCCTTTCAAATAAAGATTCCTTTATTCCTTTATTCCTGTCTAGTCTCTGTTTCTAGGTAGCCATTTAAAGCATCAATGTAATTTCCCCAAGTTTCCTCTCCCCCTTCCCCCCCAAGATGTTGGTTTACACTTTTGGGCCCAGGAGAGCCTGGGTGTCCTTGGAGGGCAAGTTGAGAGGCTTTATTATGTATGTCCTAGTATGAGAGAACAGCAGCAAGCAAGCTACAAGAAACTTCAGAGTTACACTAGGCAGCACAGGATTTGAAAAAATATAAAATTTTAAACCCAAGGCACCACCCTGAACAGGATCATTACCTTTTCAGTCAACAGAATACTCAATAGACAGTAGTAAAAATATGACTGTGATTAGCATAAATCTGGGATTTTTGTCCTGAGCTAGTACTTAGGTGTTTATTTATAGTGTACTGGCATTTTCATTAACATGGTGCCAGCACTACTCAGCATTTCAACATCCTGTTGCTTTAAGAGTGGAGGAAGCCCAAGGTAACCCTCTTAGCATCTGGTGAACTAAAGAAATGGGACAGAGATAAAAATACAGATCAAAATAACTGTACTGGTAGCCAGAGAAGTGACAGAGAGAAAGGTTAAGCTCACCCAGCTTCATGCCAAGGACTGCAGAGCTGTAAATCCAACAGCCATAGTTCCATGGAGCACCTACTGAGATAAGCAAGTTGTACTGCTTTTTGCTGGTGCCATACTCTTTTTCATTGGCTATCCAGGAGCCCTAGGATGCTGGGTTTCTTAGGCACTTCAAAGTTAGATAGCATCAGTCCACCTCACAGAGATTAAGGAGCCTGCCCAGTGTCATACAAGAAATACTTGGTTAAAGCGTGAAACTTGCCCACACATAATTTTGCTCCAGATTACGGCCTGGGCTAAAATGCTGTCAGAAATCCTCCACATCCAATCTGCAATTCTGCTTAGGACTTTGTCACCTCTTCTGATGTAAGATTTTGTACAACACTCTCTGATCCGAGATTAGATTTACATCATTAAAAAGAAGCAAAAGTGTTGACAGTCCCTTATGATATGGCACAGTTTTTGTTGTTTAGAGAACAACTTAAACTCTTGTTTGCTTTACCTAGATTAAAGTGCAGCTATTGCAGCCTTCAAACCTCGAATCTAGCAGGTGAGAACTGCTTCTGGTTAAATGCAATCCAAATGCAGCAGAGAGTTTATCACATGATGTATGCTATGCACTCTGTGCTTTAAATAGCTCTCCTGATGATTAGAACTTTTCCTGATTAGCTTGATCAAGGAGTCTTCTTCTGACCATCCTAGTGAAGGAGCCTCTCTGAGGACAATATTCCCATGAATGCTGTACTCCTATTTACTACTCTGCATCTCTGTTTTATCCTTTCTTGCAAACAAGGAAAAACAAATTTTTATTTTCTCTACTTTGTAACTCTCAAAATTTTGGTGAAAAAATCTTGAATGGAGAAAACCACTGCCTCATTCAAGCACACAGGCTTGAATGTATGCCAACATCCATATAAATGGGGTGTGGAAATGAGGTATCACTAGCATAGCTGTTATAATATGTGAATTGGTTAGTTGTGACATGGGCATATCCTTTGCTAGCACATTTTATTACTTTTTTTATGGTTGAAACACGAACTTCTTAATAGAAGTTATGCACCATGGATACAGTCATTTATTTCCACCTCCAGAAATATTACAAACTTCAAATCTGCCCTCACAGTTGCACATTCTTTTTTAAATAGCAGAGCATAACTCTGATACCAGAGTTTCCATTTATTTATAAAACTGCTAAACTGGTCATCATGATTCCCCTCGTTTTCTCCCTTCCTTAAAAAACTGCCAAAAAAATTAAATTACAAAAGAGATTTCAGAGAGAAAACAAACACAGTGGCATTAAAGCATATTTCTTAGAATTGGGGAGGGATATGGACATCATCAGAACAAGGACAGGCCTCTTTTATCAGATGTATCACACCCTGCACCAGCTGCACAAAGATAAATTCCCCATGATGTGGGTGAAGAACCTATCTCTGAGGATGCCAGGCCTGCCCATATTCTGTGAGCAGCAAAGTGTCACCTAAATTTTAAGCTGCACAAGAGGTTGGACATTGCCCTTCAGGCTGAATTAGATTTGTATTCTCGCACCCTATCTAACAGAAAGTAAAAATAAAAAGTCCAGGTTTCATAATTCTGCAGTCTATAGAAATTATTTGCATTTCTTTTTAGTCCAAGTTCTGCTAAAACTGCTGTTCTTAAACAGCTATCAGTCACATTTAGGGGAGAAGTAGCATCCTTTTTCCATACAAAAGTATTCTGTGAGAAAAATGAATGCAACGTTGGAGTAAAAAGCAGTTATTTCCTGCCTAATAAGCAGAACAAATATCTAGGAGTGAGGTGTTACAAGGCTGAGCTTTACCAGACTTCCCATTCCAACAAATCCACCATGAATCACTGCTGATCAGGCAGAGAGGATAGTCACACTCCATTGCACCTTTTACTGCTCATCTGCATTCCACTGAATTTGCATCTTCTGCATCTCTGCCTCTCCCTTAGGATTCTGTATCTTCTCATGGGATACTTTTCCTTTTGGACCCTTAAGCCACTAATTTTTACTGTTTCAGCATTTCCACTTTGGTCTCTATTTTTCATATTTATAAACATGTGCATGCACAACTTCATAACACCTTGACAACCTCCTCAGTAAAAGTGAGCCAAAACTCACACATGGCTCATCTGCACCAGATCAGGGCTTGAACACCAGACAGCTGAACGGGCTGAACCTTGGGCCAGGGCATGCTCCAAAATTCCAGCAGAAAATTTTTATGACCTTACAGCAGTCACGACATTCATTAGTCTTTTTCTTCCCTAATTGTTTATTTGAGTTCATCTCCTTTAATACTTCATTTAAGGCATAGTTTGCCCAGGGCACAAGACATTAGCTGAACCTCAACTACTTTGAAAGTCTTTTCCACTGTGTGTCAGGTCAGTCTGTCCCACTGTCACAACAAACCTCATCTCTGATGTCAACACAACAAAATCCAAACTGTCCCAAATTCGGGTGCCAGAAATTAAGGAAATGCAAAATCAGGTCAGAAAAAGATTGGGTGGTAGACTAGATAAAATATTAATCCTCCAGGAAGTTTCCATCAAATACAGAATTATCAGCCTGCACCTCAGCTGCCCAGGATCAAGTCCCATTCCTTAAAAACCCACTGCCACCTTCTCACAGCACCAGCAGGGAAATGTCTGCTTTTATTTCTGTAATTGCTGCCTTGGTGCTGCTTAGCAATTCTTCTCCTTTGGTAGGAGAGCAATCATTCTCATTAGATGTCAGAGTGTGACAGCAGAGTGCTTTTGTTTGGAGTACAGCTTGTGGAATGATGATTACGAGTCTGAGAGCTGGGGAGAGCACTCCTCCCTTTGGAAATTAGGCAACTGACAGATGTTAGAACATCATTAAACATATTCAAAGGCTCAGGGCCTTCTTGCAAAGTTCATTGCTCTGTTCAAAATTGGCTAATTCAAGGAGGAGTTGCTTGCTGCAATGCAGGTTACTCAAACTTATCTTGTAGGTCAATGCTGGACTGCAAATGAAGGTGCCAGTGACAGCTTTCCAGGAGCACTAGCCAATTAATCTCAGCAACAGAGACTCTTAAATGTCATCCAAATCTCACCTGTGGGGCATGCCAAAAATATTTTATACTTTTTGCAAGCAAACTCTGCTTTATACCCAGGTCTATCTTCTCATGAGATCAGAGTCCTGTCTTTATGCATTGTGAAACAAGCAATTATTAATCCAGTATGAAACTTTATTGACAACTCAGTATTGAGAATGAGGATCCTGCACCAATTTTCAGCCACCAGAGATGACCCCAGTGTCTAGCTTGGTCTTCTCTACATCTAGTGAGCCTAGCAAAAGATGAACTCTGTGTCTAGAAAAAGGGAAGATAGCTTACACAACAAATTTCAGATAGCTGCAATAGTGCCTGCAACTTTGGATCCGAAGAATACCAAGGGACAGTACTTAGACAGAATTCCCATGTGAGGGTGCAAAGTGACTGGTGAAAAGACTGTGACAAGAAAAAATTAAGGAGAATAGACTAGGACAAGATATGTAAGGAAAACAGGATCTAACCTTAGCAGAGAATAAGAGACAGGAAAAGGCAGAAGAGGCTGCAATGACCAGAGGATACACCCTGTGATGCCAGAGTTCATCTCTTTTTCTGCTCCTGGTAAATGCCTCTGCAGCCCTTGGCAAAGCTGTAACCTCATCCCTTACACTGTGGGATGTGACTGGGAAGCTGCAGGGGCCATGAGGCTGCCTTAGGCTTCCCCTCTTGTTACTCCACCCCTGATCCCTCATCGAAATCACCACCCCAGAACCTGCTGCTTTTGCACATGCAGTCGTAGCAGCAGCTTGTTTTAGAAGCATTAGGTCCTTGCCCACAAAGCAGGAACGAGTGTGTCAGTGTGCTCCCTTACTTCATTGTGCAGGATTACTGTCATAAAACCAGAGATTACTGTGAAAGACACAAGAGCAAAAATTCAAACATAATCATTAAAACTATGGAAAAAGTTCTAGAGAAGAATGTGCTTTCCCCAGAATAAAAAAAAATAATTAAGACATTTTTCACATTTGTTTGCATGTTTGGCTTTGCTCTTTTTACATCTACTTGCATTGCAAGTATTGTGTTATCTTCTTCTTAAGTGTTATTTTTGTTGTTGTAATTTGTCACTATATTAATTTGTCATTTAGGTTAAAAAAAAATGTTTTTCTAAGAGTTAAGAAAATGCGTTCAGGAAAACAGCTTAAGAAATATTAAAGCTTAGTTCCAAGCTCTGCTTCTTGCAGTGGCAATTTTTGGGAATACAGAATTGTCTAGGTAAGAGGAGCAATGACCTTTTGTGGAATGCAGTAAGAGATACTAGGGCACAAAGCAAACAGATTTGTAGTTGAATGGCCCTTACATAAAGCATTTTTATTATGTAAGAGATAGGAGCTGGAAAAGAATTTATTTTGTGTACAGGTCTTCTGAGCAGAGGGTTGCCAGCCTGGACAGCCCATACCCCCTTCCTCTGAGGGAAATAACAGGTTTATTTTTAATCCCCATGGCTTTTCCCCTGTCACTGCCACATAGCCAAAGTTTTTTTCTTCCTCCAATAAACTGAGCCTAATCTCATCTCCATTAGACATCTCCTCACCAGGTCATGAAACATTTACAATCCCCTCACCACAAGAAACAAAGCTCCTACCAGCAAGACGCAAAACATCTTCCCCTACAGAACAGAGCAAATCCAATCAATATGTGCAGCTAATTGAGACAAATGAGCAAGTCCAGGCCTGGAAGCAAGCAACCAGGGTGATGACTTGGTAACAGATGGTGAAGGATTTGGCACAGATGGCTCTGATCCAGTTTCCTGGAGGACCTGCAGGAGGCCTATGCACAGTGTAGTGGTGAGCAAATTCCAGCTGCAGGAGGCTGGGCCAGGATAACCCTATCAAACAACACAGCACTGCATCAGCTCTTGCAATACTATTGCCCCAGCTGAAATACATCTGCTCTGCATCCCATCCTTGCTCCGTTCTAGAGATGTGTTGAAAGAGGACAATTAGCAAAACCTCTTTTTCCACTCAAGGAGTTTTCTAAAATCACCTCTACATCTTTGAAACATGTCAATTAAGATGCAACAAAAGAAGTTTCCTTTTTTTCACTACATATTTCAATAAAATTTGTAAAAAATATTTTATCACAGAGCTAAACCTGGTATGTCATTGTCAAAAGTACCAAAGAGACAAAACACAGTACTGAGCTAAGTGAAGTACAAACACTAACATTGTTACCCCTCTCCTAGCACAACCTAGTCAAACAATTAAAACACCCAATTATCTAGCATGGAGTTATCTATTTCTCAATTCTCATTAGAAAGAATTAGGTGAGTTAATTGATATAATTTTTTTCACCATATAGAAAAAGTTCGGGCCGATATCTGATAATCTGGTGTTGTCATTCACAACTGAGATTTAGGTAACCTTAAAAGAGATAAGGTTCTTCATTACAATCATGAAGCTGTGATTAACATCATGCTCCTGTTGAAGTCATCATTCCAATAGCTTTTCATGACACTCTTTTTGATAAAACAGAAACATTTGAAAAAATTAAATTTTTAAGATTTATAAAGCAGAACTGTAGAAGTTAGTCTTTATTTCTAAACCTGGCATGTAAAGGGATACATCCCATTTTATATTTCAGGTAAGATTAGCTTTCAAGATATTTCTTCCCTCAGAGGAATGGAGCATGCTTTCAAAAAAATTGCATTATCTGCACCTTAAAAAGAAAATAATATGCATCATTTGCAAAGGGCACAAGATGGGAAGTATAGTCAACACGGTGTAGAAATGCATTAACATACAGAAGCACATGTATGTACTGCATGACCTTGGAAAGGATGTGTGATACTAAAAATCTTATGGTCATGTCCATAGGGAACAGAAACAGGCATTTTCTTGCCACAGACTATGGACATGTAGTCTGTAAGTGACAAGGAATGAAAAGGAAGTAGGTGTATCAATCACATGACTCCAAGCTATCAATGTGATTCAAACTTGAAAAAGTAAACTGTAATTCCTTAACAGGAAAAGTATTTTCCATAGAGACAAAGAGTTATTAATGCCATTTCATAAGGCACTAGTAAAATTTCATTTGTTGCACCATATGTAATACTGGCCACTGATGTTGAAGAGAGATGAACTGAAATCAACATAAGACAAAAAAATAGATACTAACATGTTTAGAGTAAGAAGCAGCTAATTTCTGAGAGCACTCAACAGATTTTGTTTAACCTTATAAAACCACAGCTGCAAGGGCTAAAATGTTATATTGCTATAAATACATCAGTGAAGATGAGATGAGAAAAAAAGGTTATGTAATTTTAAAGATAATTATGGTAGAAAAAGATGACCTGAAATTGATCATGAGTAAATGTACATTGGAAATGTAAACAAGCTTTCTAAGCCATTAAAAAAAAATTGAAATTGGTTTCAGCTGAATTTTTAACCAGTGGGAGGTTAGAGCTCATGGCACCTCAGCATAGAAATGCCAGCCATAGATCTCTTGCTAATTTATTTTTTTCAAAAACTCTATTAAAATGCTGTCATACCCTTCTTGGAGTCTGCAAGGAGCTCCATAACAGCAAGAGGAGTAAAC
>VZTN01011613.1:0-26249 GCA_013400515.1 Erpornis zantholeuca
CCAGTACGATCCCGGTCACTTCCCCTCACTCCCTCTGTGATCCCTGTTGCTGCTGTATGAGCCCAGTCAGCCCCAGTCATTCCCTATTCTGATGCAATTTGCCCCCAGCACGGTCCCAGTTGCTCCCAGTTCCTCCCTCTTTTGTCCAGCGTGTGCCCAGTCCTCCCAATTGCCCCTAGAGTAGTCTCAGTCACTCCCAGTATGATGCCAGTCGTTCCCAGCAGGGCCCCAGTCACTCACACTTGCCCCCAGTCACTCCCAGTGTGATCCCAGTCCCCAGCTGCATGGTCTCAGACACTCCAGTAGATCCCAGTTGCCCTGAACATTCTCGGAGTCATTCCCAGGCACTCCCAGTTACCTCAGCATGGTTCAGTTGCCCCCAGATTTTCATCCTAGTCACTGCCAGTACATCCCAGTTGTCACCAGTATGCATCCTATCATTCCCAGTTGCTTTCAGTGTGTGTGCAGTTGTCTGTCAGCATGGGCCTGGTAGCTCCCAGTAATCCCCAGTCAGGGTCCATTGACACGCACAATAATCCCAGGATGATCCCAGTCACTCCCAGTTTGATACCAATGGCCCCCAGTGTGATCCCAGTTGCTCCCTGTCAATGTCAGCATGACCCCAGTAGCCTCCAGCATGATCCTCGTGACTCCCAGGCTCTCCCAGTATATCCCAGTCACTCCTAGCATGCTCCCAGTCATTCCCACTTCTTCCCAGGTGCTTTCAGCATGATTCCAGTTGCTCACAGCCACTCCAGGTCAATCCAGTACGATTCCAGTCACCCTCAGTGTGATCCCAGTCTCACCCAGCATGGACCCAGCTGCTTCCATCGTGATCCCAGTATGATCCCAGTTGCCCCTAGAATAGTCCCAGTCACACCCAGTTGCCCCCAGGGTAGATCCAGTTACTCCCAGGTGCCCCCAGTGTGGTCCCAGTTGATCCCAGCATGATCTCAGCTGTTCCCAGTGTGCTTCCAGTCCCCCCAGTATGGTTACAGACACTTCCAGTATATCCCAGTAAGATTCTAGTTACATCAGATTGATCCCAGTCTTTCCCAGTTACTCCCAGTTGCCTCCAGCATGATCCCAGTTTCTGGCAGTTGCCCAAAGTGTGGTCCCAGTTGCTGCCAGTATGATCCCAGTTGCCCCAGTTGTGGCCTCAGTCCCCTCTGCATGGTTCCAGTACCTTTCAGTTGATCCCAGTTGCTCCCAATGTGTCCACATTTTCCTCCCAGCACGGGTCCAGTAGCTCCCAGTAACCCCCAGTCAGGTTCCATTCACACCCACTGTAATCCCAGGGCTTCCAGGATGATCCCAGTAGGACCTGTAGTCACTGCCAGTATGGTTCCAGTCACTTCCAGTATGATCCCAGCTGCTTCCAGTCACTCCCAATATGACCCCAGTTGCACCCAGTCACCCCCAGTATGGTTACAGTCACACCCAGTATGATCCCAGTTGCTCCCTGATACTCCCAGTATTATTTCAGTCATGCCCAGAGTGACTCCCTGTCACTCCCAGTGGGGGCCCAGTTGCTCCCAGTATAAATCCTGTCATTCCCAGTCACTCCAAATATGATCCCATTTGCTCCCAGCATGGTCTGTGTTGGATCCCAGTCATCTCTAGCATGATTCTAGTCAAGGTCAACACTTTTGCAGTCACTCCCAGTCTGGTTCCAGTATGATCCCAGTTGCTCTCAGATACTCCCAGTACTATTCCAGTCACTCCCAGTATGATGCCAGTCAGTTCCAGTAGGATCCCAGTATGACCCCAGCATGGGCACAGCTGCTCTTGTTATCTTCCAGTGTGGTTCCAGTTGCTCCCATGTACCCCCACTGTGGTTTCAGTCTCTCCCAGTGTATCCCAGTTGCTCCCAGTATGTTCCCAGTCACTCCCAGTTGTCCCAAGTTGCTTCCAGCCTGATCCCAGTTGCTCACGGCCACTCCCAGTCAGCCTCGCTGCAGTCCCAGTTGCTCCAAATATGATCCAATATGATCCCAGTCTCTGCCAGCATGGTTCCAGTCACTCACCGTTTCTCCCAGTGTGATCCCAGTTACACCAGTTGCCCCCAGTATAGTTCCAGTCACTCCCCATATGACCCCAGTCATGCCCAGTTGCTTCCAGTGTAGACCCAGTTGCTCCTAGTATACTCCCAGTCACTCCCCCTATGATCCCAGTCTCTCCCAGCATGGCCCCAGTCACTCACACTAGCCCCCTGTTGCCCCCAGCATGGTCCCAGTTCCCCCCAGCACATTCCCAGTCACTCCCAGTATGGTCCCAGTCCCCACCCGCGTGGTCTCAGGCCCTCCCAGTAGATCCCAGTTGCCCTGAACATTCTCATAGTCATTCCCAGGCACTCCCAGTTACCTCAGCATGGTTCAGTTGTCCCCGGTATTATCCCAGTTGTCACCAGCATGCATCCTATCATTCCCAGTTCCTCCCAGTGTATCCCCAGTAGGCTCCCAGCATGGGCCTGGTAGCTCCCAGTAATCCCCAGTCAGGGTCCATTGACACCCACTATAATCCCAGGATCATCCCACTCACTCCCAGTTTGATACCAGTGACCCCCAGTGTGATCCCAGTTGCTCCCTGTCAATGCCAGCATGACCCCAGTAGCCTCCAGCATGATCCTCGTGACTCCCAGACTCTCCCAGTATATCCCAGTCACCCCCAGCATGCTCCAGGTCAATCCCAGTACGATTCCAGTCACCCTCAGTGTGATCCCAGTCTCACCCAGCATGGACCCAGCTGCTTGCAGTGTGATCCCAGTATGATCCCAGTTGCCCCCAGCATAATTCCAGTTGTTCTCATTTCCTCCCCGTATGATTCCAGTTGCCCCCAGTTGCCCCTGGAATAGTCCCAGTCACTCTCAGCATGGTCCCAGTCATGCCAAGTCTCCCCCAGCGTAGATGCAGTTGCCCCCAGTGTGGTCCCAGTCTTCCCAAGCACGGTCCCAGCTGTTCTCAGTGTGGTTCCAGTCACCCCCAGTGATTGCAGACACTCCCAGTATATCCCCGTTGCCCCAGTAAGATTCTAGTTATCTCAGAATGATCCCAGTTGCTCCCAGTATAATCCCAGTTGCCCCAGTTGTGGCCTCAGTCCCCTCTGCATGGTTCCAGTACCTTCCAGTTGATCCCAGTTGCTCCCAATGTGTCCACATTTTCCTCCCAGCACAGGTCTAGTAACCACCAGTAGCTCCCAGTAACCCCCAGTCAGGTTCCATTCACACCCACTGTAATTCCAGTGGCTTCCAGGATGATCCCAGGAGGACCTGTAGTCACTGCCAGTATGGTTCCAGTCACTCCCAGCATGATGCCAATAACTCCCAGTATGATCCCAGTTGCACCCAGTCCCCCCCAGCATGGTTACAGTCACACCCAGTATGATCCCAGTCGCTCCCTGATACTCCCAGTATTATTTCAGTCATGCCCAGAGCGATTCCCTGTCACTCCCAGTGGGGGCCCAGTTGCTCCCAGTTACTTCCAATATGGTTCCAGTCATAGCCAGCACCTTTCCAGTCACTCCCAGTCTGGTTCCAGTATGATCCCAGTCACTCTCAGATACTCCCAGTACTATTCCAGTCACTCCCAGTATGATGCCAGTCAGTTCCAGTAGGATCCCAGTATGACCCCAGCATGGGCACAGCTGCTCTTGTTCTCTTCCAGTGTGGTTCCAGTTGCTCCCATGTACCCCCACTGTGGTTTCACTCTCCCAGTGTATCCCAGTTGCTCCCAGTATGTTCCCAGTCACTCCCAGTTGTCCCAAGTTGCTTCCAGTCTGATCCTAGTTGCTCACTGCCACTCCCAGTCAGCCTCGGTGCAGTTCCAGTTGCTCCAAATATGATGCAATATGATCCCAGTCTCCGCCAGCATGGTTCCAGTCACTCCCTGTTCCTCCCAGTGTGATCCCAGTTGCCCCCAGATACTCCCAGTACAGTCCTAGTATAGTCCCACTCACTCCCCATATTACCCCAGTCATGCCCAGTTGCTTCCAGTGTAGACCCAGTTGCTCCCAGTTGCCCCCAGCATGGTCCCAGTTGTTCCCAATGTGGTTCCAGTCAATCCCAGTATGTTAGACTCTGCCCAGTATATCCTGGTTGCCCTCAGCATGCTTGTAGTCATTCCTAGTCACTCCCAGTTGCCCCAGTAAGGTTCTAGTTATGCCAGTACAAACCAGTGATGCCACTGCTGGCGTCCCCCACCCCTCTCTGCGTTCCCCTCTCCCGCATCTCCAGGCTCCCCAGAGGAGCCCCAAGGGCTGCAAGTGCCCAGCCAGGGTCCCCAGCAAGGCCCAGGTTGGATGTGCAGCCCCCAGGTTTCCCAGTTTCCCTCTCCTTTTCCCCGGGCCGGGTTCCCGCGCTGCCCATGCCGACCTGTCCCGGCTCTGACACAGTAAGGGCTGCCCAAAGCCCACCATGTCCCAGTGGTCTGGTGCAGTTTAGAGGACTTTGCAGTTTCCTCTTAGAAGGCAGGCTGCTACCCGATGGCACTGTGTGCCTGCAGAGGTAAAAAGAAGCAGGAGGGGGTCTCCCGTATGAATTCCAAAGGTTTATTTCCAGTGGAGGGAGACAAGGGAAGACCCAGATTAGGGTCATGCGTGGGTTCTTGTAACTGGGCGTGGGAAAATTCACAAACCGATGAGAACAGGGCTCAGGGGTGGATCTGGCTAGGATTGACAACTTGCTATCCAATGGGAGAGCATCAGGGGAGGGATTAAGGAACAGGACCTAATGACATAGTGAGTAATAGGAAACTTCCCAGAGGGAAAGGTGTGCTTTGGGGAGAGTGACAGGGGTTCTCCACCCAGGGGGTGGGGAGATGGGTGAAGAGGGACAAGGAGTCCCCAGTTGGAAGTTGGGGGACTGAGCGGGGCCAACTTAGGGGGGAACAGAACTCAGGGGAAGGGTAACCATAGTAACTGGGGTACAGAGATACAGTTTATGACCCAATGAACAATCTTTGACAGAACAGATTACACTCAACAAAGAGGCTGTAAAACACGGAACTTTCTGAGTCTCTCAGTCATCCCCCAGCTTGCCCCAAACTGGGGCACTGCAACAATTCCTCCCTTTTTGTTTAGTAAAAGAAATAATTTTGTCTCTCTAAATGAGGAGGAAGAGTTGGCATGCGGTTTAAACCTCAGTTTCGGCATCCCTTTCAATCCACCAGGATTGTTCTTTGGTGGAGGGGGCATTTACTGCAGCAACAGTCTTCTGTTTGGTGAGGGAGAAGGTCTCTCCCACAGCTTTGATCAGGAGATTTTTTAAGCAGTCAAAAATCACGAAAATCAAAATTACAATAACAACTATTAAAAGGAGGGTCTTAATGATGGAGAAACCTCATCCCGACAATCCCCATCATCTAAAAATTGAGTCCCACCAGTCATCTGATTCTCTTTTGATGGTCAGGATCTGGTTCTTCATCTTTCAGGATGGAGAACCAGAGGTGGATGTGGGACTCCATGGCTTCTCTGAATGTTGGGATGGGTCTTTAAAAGGAAAGACAAAAAATGTGAGCAAACAGGTTTTGTTGGCTTTTACCTAAGGTTAGGGACTGGTTATGGGTATTTTTGGGGAAGGGTGAAAAAGGGATCATTGGGGTCAGCTGGATCTTCCTTGACCATCTGGCAGCACCTTCTCCATGCCGCCATTGCCACACCTTTCAGTGGGCTTTTGTTGGTTTGTTGCTTAGGTAGGTTAAAGTCAGTTTTGTCCATGCAGGGCTTTACCCACTTCCATGGAATCCAGTGAATGCCTGAGGGCATGGACATGCAAGTGTACCCATGTCCCCAGGCTTGCAGTTTGTAAGGTCCTTTCTCTTGTAAGGTTTCAGGGTCTTTTATCATCATGGGTGGCTTTTACCGCATTTTGAAAAAAGTCGAGTTTTGAAAGTGCCTTAGCACTGGTGGGTTTGAATTGTTTTTAGAAGCATTTAAGAAATTGATGGTGAATAGTGCTTTACATAAATGTATAGTTGGTGGGTTTACCTCATCACCACTCTTCTGTACGGTAAGAGTTCTTTTTAATGTTTGGTGGGTTGTCTCAATGATGGCCTGTCTGGTTGGTGCATGCGCAATCCCAGTAACATGGGTGACTCCCCACCTTCGGAAAAACAACTGGAGTCTCTCTGGGTGTACACCAGCCCGTTATCTGTTTTTATTTGGCGGGGGATGCCCAAGGTTGAAAAAGCTTGCAGCAGATGTTTCTCAGTGTCCTTCGCCATTTCCCCCACATGGGTCAAAGCATACACCGCTTCTGAAAACATGTCAACAGAAATTTGGATGTATTTGAGTCTTCCGAATTCAGGGAAGTGGGTGACATCAGTTTGCCACACTTCCCCACTGTTCAGGCCCCTTGGGTTGACCCCACTGCCCAGGGACGGTAACCAGTACTTTTGGCAGCTGCCACAATGGCCTTTGCCTGCTCCCGCTTAATGTGGAACATGCGGATGAGAGCTGGCACATTCTGGTGGAACAATTCATGGCTCAGTTTTGTCTGTTGGAAGATGTTTGGCAGGGTGGCAAGCTGCGTAGGCATGGCTAGAGCATCTGCTCTTCAGTTCCCCTCTGCAAGAGGTCTTGGAAGGTCGGTGTGTGACCTTATGTGCATAATGTAGTATGGTTGCTCTCAGTGGGAGACTAATTGGATCAGTCTTGAGAGGAAGTTAAAGATTGTTTTGTTTGTTTTACCCGTCATTTCTCTCATTTCTCAAGTCATTTCAGCCCTTGCAATTACCCCGGCAACATAAGCTGAATCAGTAACAATATTAATAGGTTCACTGAACTTCTCAAATACTCTAAAGACGGCAGCTAATTCAGCCACCTGGGGTGACCCTTGGACAGTCTGGACATCTTTCTCTCACTCAGATGTCTCAGGATTTTTCCAGGCAAATACGGATTTGTGTGATTTACCTGAGCCATCAGTAAAAATTGTTAGAGCATTGAGGGGTTTTCGACTTTGAATTTCTTTTGGAATCAATTTGAATTTTGAGAACTCCAGATTGAACAGTTTTGTTTTAGGGTAATGATTTGAGATTTGTCCGGGATAACTGTCTAAAGCCAATTGTAAATTAACATCATTTTGTAACGTGTAATTCAGTTGGTCAGATCGAATGGGTATGTAAATGCATGCAAAGTCACACCCGGTGGGGGTACAAAGGCGAGCTCTGGCCTTCATAATCAACTGCACCATGAGTTCTTATGGCGTAGTGATACTTTTGGGCGGTTGGTGCGGAAGGAACACCCACTTAATGATCACCAGGGAGTCTTCCTGCCCTTCATCTAACTGAAAAATGAGCCATGCAAGTGTGGTAATTCCCTGAGAATGGCAAATCTGAAGGGCGTGTCCGGATTGAAGCGGTGGGCCTGCCGATGAGAGAGGGCCCATTTACCTTTTCGATGGAAGCCCTAGCTTCCACAGTCAGTGTCATGGTGTGTAGGAAAGATGTGGCCCTAATTCTAGGGCTTGTCCACAAAACTACTCCATGGTCATAGGATTTTTCAGAAGGCTTATTTATTATCAAGAAAGAGAGCAAACTTTTTCTCCCTCCAGCCATGCTAGCTGGAGGGGTCATCTGTGTGACTGTGTCTGTGGATCTCTCCAGCACAGTCTCACAAATATGAAAACAAGATCCAAAATAGAAAATCTCATTGGCCAAGGAGAATACATTATCAAAACAACTTCCATTATTTACATTCTTCTCTACTTGAGAACAACTCTGACTGACCTGGTGCTGCAAGAATCTTGTCAGGCAGAAAATGCCTAAAAAATCCTTCTTGGGTTTCCACATGGGTGAGGTGGGATCCTGACTTCCCTGCAACAAATTCTGCAGGGGGGCAACATCTTCAGAAGTCAACCCCAGCCACGGCCTTATCCAGGTGATCACCCCACAAAATTGTTGCATGTCAAAGTTTTTGGGCTATTATTGATTGCCAGTGGCTGGGCCGTAATAGTTGTCTCAGTGATCTTAATTCCAAGATATTTCCAAGGACTGAGTCACTGAATTTTTTCCTCTTGTAGCTGGAGACCATTACTTTGCAAAGTTTCAATGACCATGTTCAGCGAATTGTCCAAGTACGTCTTGTCACAAGCACACACCAACACATCATCCATATAATGATAGATGATGGCCTTGGAGCTCTCTTTGCGCATAGGGGACAGAATGTGGGCGACATACCATTGGCAGATGGTGGGACTGTTTTTCATGGCCATTGGCAGGACATGCCAATGATAACGCCGGGTGGGAGCTTCTCTGTTGATAGTAGGAACCAAGAACGAGAACTGTGGGACATCGTTGGGATGCAAAGGAATTTGGAAAAAACAATCTTTTGTGTCAATGACAGCCAAATTCCAATTTTGGGGGAGCATCGATGGGGAAGGCATTTCTGGCAGGAGGGGACCCATGTCCTCAATGACATCATTTATTCTGCGCAGGTCATGAAGGAGCTGCCACCTGTCCTTTCCCGGCTTTCAAATAACAAAAACCAGGGAATTCCAAGAGCTGTTGGTTGGTACAATGTTCCCCAACCTCAATGGCTCATCCACGAGTGTGTTGAGTGGCCACTGATACATCCAAACCAGTGAATCAGTTTTCCAATTAAGTGGTATAGTGGAGCACTCCACAGTGGCCGCTCCTAAAAAATCTTGGGGCTTCCAAGGGATATCCACTCAGGCCCCCCAGTGAGTCATGAGGTCCTGTCCCCACGGGGTGAAGCCTGTGTCTAAAACGAATGGGTGTACAGAAGCCAATTGCTCATCCGGCCCTTCAATATAGAAGATGCTCCTACTATGTTTGGCCAATTGAGACCCTCCAGTCCCATTGCGGTGCCCCTAACTGGCTGCAGCTTCCACTGTGATGGCCACTTGGTGGAAGGAATGACTGTCACATCTGCCCCCATGTTCACCATCCCTGTCATACTGATGTTTGTGGTCCCCTGATGAATGGTATATTCCATCGGGGTTTTTCTCCTCCCGCCACTTCTCTCCAACAGGCAGCTGGTACATCTTGGCCTGTGGACAGTTTGTATGGCAAAGGGATAGCTTGGGCGATGACCTGACCCTGTGGTAGAAAGAACAGGGGGTGGACACATCTTGCAAACTAAATGAAAGCTTCTCCCAGACTGATGGGGACAACCTCGGGAGAGATTTCAAGTTCAATTTCACACATGAAAGTGTGCAAATTTGTTAACTTCAACGTCCTGGTGCGACATTCAGCAATGTCCAGTTCTTACCTGTAAATTGCATAATTTTGTCATTGATCACCTGGATTCTCTCTCCAGGTGACCACACATCAGTGTCTTTGATGTCTCTCTCTGTGTCAGCTGCATTTGTGTTTTCACGCACAGCTGTGACGCGCTTGCCCCTCAGTTTCCCTGCTGGCTCTGGGCGTGAGGTATTGTCCGGTGTGGTACTTTGCGTTTGGGTGCTGGGGTATAGGCAGGGAGATGGGTGAAGAGGGACAAGGAGTCCCCGGCTGGGAGTTGGGGGACTGAGCAGGGCCAACTTAGTGGAGGGGAACAGAACTCAGGGGAAGGGTAACCATAGTAACTGAAGTATAGAGATACAACTTATGAGCTACTGAACAAACTTTGACAGAGCAGATTAAACTCAACAAAGAGGCTGTAAAACACGGAACTTTCTGAGTCTCTCAGTCATCCCCCAGCTTGCCCCAGGCTTGGGCACTGCAACATGGCTCCATCCCTGCTCCTCCTGCGGGCGGCGAGGGGTTCGGGAACAGGGGACCCAGGGTGTCACTGGTCCTGGGAGAAGGAGGAGGAGGGATGAAGAAGGAGCAGGAGAAGGGATGGAAGTAGCATCCCTCCCTCCCAAGGGAAGGAGGTGGTATTTGGGAGGAGGAGAAAGAGAGATGGAAGAGGAGGGACAAAGGAGGATCAAGAAAAGGAAGAGGAAGAACAATGTTGAGTGGTCCCTGAATTCACAGCCCCCGCACCTGTGGGATCATCGCTCCCCCGTCCTACAGGTGCGCAGGGAGGGGGAGCTCAGCCCAAATATCCTGGAGGGTCCCTGGGTTGGGTTTTTGGGGGGAGGATGTTTGGAGTATGAAGAACTCCAAAGCTGAGCAAAAAATGCCCCTTGAGGCGATACTGGGGCAGTCCCCCGGAGGTGTTTTTGGGGAGTCCCAGTGGCGGTGCCAACAGAGCTCTGGCAGCAGGCAGGGGGATGTGAGGTTCCCCCCTGCAGTGGAGATTGGGTCTGCCTGGGTCAGGCACCTCCAACTCCAGCCCAGAGCCAGTGATGCCTTAAAAGGCTCCCTAGAAACAGAGACCAGACAGGAATAAAGGAAAAACGTGGTATTTATTTGAAAGGCCTTCAGGTGCACACTTCGGGGTCCAGAGGTCCTGCCTCAGTGGATCCCAAAAATGGACACCCAGGTCACGAGTGCTTCACACTTTTATATCAGCATAAATTCACCAACCAGAACCCAGCCAATGATGTGACTTCCCCAGCTTGCCCCCCTCTTCGCAAGATGATGGTTTACAGTTCTTGTTTCTGGATGTCCTTGAAGAGCAAGTTAGAGCTTTTGTTGTGTCTAGCTTAGCACAGAGAACAGCATAAGAGAACAGCATTTAACAAGCTACAGAAAACTTCAGAGTTACACTAGCAGTACAGGATTTGAAAAATATAAAAGTTAAAACTTAACGCATCACCAGGGGACTGTGTGACCACTCTGAGAGAGCCAGAGGGGGGAACCTCGGGACACCCAGAGTGGGGAGAGCAGAGAGGGGCAATACCGGGACCAGGGGACCCCCAGCAGTCTGCAGGAGCAGAGCCCTGTGACCCCCAGGACCCCAAAGTGGGGAGCCCAGAGAGGGGGGAGCACTGCGATTGGAGGGACCCTCAACAGCCTGGAGAGGGGCAGGGGGGACTCCTTGGACCCCCAGCATCCCAAAGCAGAGAATAAGGGGAGAAGGACCCCCTTGGACCCCATAACCCCCAGCATCCCTAAGTGGGAAGATGGAAGAGGAGGGAGCCTGTGGGGTTCCCGGACTCCCAGCAGCCTGGGGAGGGTGGGGACCAAGTAGACAGGGGACATGCACCAGTTGGGACGGGGGAAACACCAAAGAAGAGAGATCAGAGACAGGGAACTCCTGGGAGGCTTTTTCAGGGCTGAATCTTGGTGTTTGGGAGGTTTTTATGGACTCCAGATGCCTGGTGACTTCTAGAGATGGACTTGGGCAGGGCAACATTCAAACTCAATGTGCTTCTCCCTTGTTCTTCCCGCCAAACCAGGATTTCCCATTCCCTAACCTTGGCCAGATGGAGGAGGAGGAGGCTGCAAGGAAGAGGAAGATGCCTCAGGACACCCAGGCAGGTGAGGAGGAAGTCCCTGCCCCTTTCCCCCTCTCTCCTGCTCCATCTCCCAGCCCAGCATCGCCCCCCGCTGCAGGACAACCCCGCTGCCAACGCCGTCCTGCCAGGGATGGACTGGGGGGATCTCCTTCCCCTTCCCTCTGGCACGGAGGCAAATCCCATCCTCTCCTTGTCCTTCCTCCCCCAGACAAGGAGCTGAGGACAGAGACCAGGGAGGACAAATCCCTGCGGCAGAACCGCGTGGGAGAGGCTGTTTTGAGTGGCTCCATGGTGCAGGAATCCAACGGGGAGGAAAATCCTTGGAGATCCTGCACGAGGAGCGGCTGCAAACCCAGCCCATGGTGCTCCGAGAAGGAAAGACCCACCCTGTGCCAGGAAGTCAGCCAGAGATCCAGCCAGGACTTGGACCTGGTGGTCCAGCAGCAGTTTCATGCTGGGGAGAAGCCCCACAAGTGTGAGGAATGTGGGAAGAGCTTCAGCTGGAGGTCCCGTCTGATCCATCATCAGATGATCCACACTGGGGAAAGGCCCTATGAGTGTCCTGAGTGTGGGAAGGGCTTCAGAGACAGCTCTGGCCTGATCATCCACCATCGTATCCACACCGGGGAACGGCCCTACGAGTGCTTGGAATGTGGGCAGAGCTTCAGCCGAAGCTCCCACCTGACCTCCCACCAGAAGATCCACACTGGGGAGAGGCCCTACGAGTGTCTTGAGTGTGGGAAGAGGTTTCAGACCAGCTCAGATCTCCTCAAGCATCAGCGGACACACACGGAGGAGAGGCCCTTCCGCTGCCCCGACTGCAGGAAAGGCTTCAAGGACAATTCCCACCTCATCATCCACCGACGCATCCACACTGGGGAGAGGCCCTACAAGTGTCCTGAGTGTGGGAAGAGCTTCAGGCATAGCTCAGCCTTGACCCAACACCAACGGAGGCACTGGTAAGCGAAGCCCTGTGAGTGCCCTGACTGCAGGAAGAGCTTTGTCCACTCCTCCAACTTCATCTTTCATCAGAGGACCTACATCGAGAAGAGCCCTGGTGACCCACATTCCCCATGATCCAGGTTGGGAAGACACCTGGCTGATGGTCTCCAGATCCTCCTGGATCCCCGTAGGCACCTGGGTGAACTCAGGGGCAGGTACACCCAGCAGAACTCAGATCAACATTGGAAATTCATTGGGAAGGACTGATTTTTTCACTTTATACCGTAAAAAATCTCACCTGCTCTGTCCAATTGTTTCTTCTGGTGGCATCAAGCAACCCTGGATGATCTTGGACGTCTTTTCCAACCTAAGTAATGTTTATCCCATTGAAACACTCAGAACTAGGGTAAAAATAAAGAAATTAAACAGACATCTAAAGCTGCACCATTTTACTAGGATTGGAGGGTAAATTTGGGTTGGTTCACAGGATTTTTTGGGAGGAGTTGGATGTTGTGGGGCAGCTCAACCAGGCAGACGGGACCACGATCTCATAGTTGTGCAGGCAGAATGTATCCCCCTGAGCCCCTCTGTTCTCCAGGACTTCCGGTTGGCTGTCCCAGTCCCTGGCCTGGGTCTGCCCATCCAGGGTGTCCCTCCCAAAGTGCCCAAATTGCTGCTGAAGTGCCTGAGCTGCTCTGGGCTGTGGATGTTCCTGTCTACCAACCTCTCCTGGTTGGTGCCATAGGGGATAAGAGGGGTTTTAGTGGCTTCTGGGAGGGCTGGGAGGAGCTTTTGTGGCTGTTGGGGGCATTTGTGGTCCTGGGAAGGGCTTTGGGGGGCTTCTGGGGCAGTCTGTGAGGGATTTTTAGGGACGTTGGCCAGGCTGTGTGGCTTGGAGGGAATTTGGGGGGGGCTTGGGGGAGATGGGAAGGGATTTTGGTAGTTCTTGGGGCCATTTATTTGCAGGGAGTGGTTGGGGAGTCCTGGCTGGGAGCTGTGGGGTGGTTTGAGGGGTCTGGAAGTGGCTGTGGGACTGGGAGGGGGTTTAGGACCTCCCCCTCAAAGCTGTCAACAGACCCCACTCCCAAGATGCTGCTGGGGGTCAGGGGCTCCATATTGGGGTTCAGCCTCCTGGCGCTGTGGGAGAAGCTGAGGGGGGGTCCCCAGGGGCTGTGTGTCCCCCCCCGCCCAGAGCATGTGTGGCTCCCTGTTGCGATCTGGTTTAAACCCAGAAGAGCAAAGAAAACTAAGTCTCTGTGCCTAAACCAGAGAGGACTTAGAAAGTTCAAAATATTCCCAAAAAGAAGATTAAATCAAACGAGATTAAATGATGATGCCAAAAAATTGATGTACTTTATTTAATAGTAAAAGAGGTAAAGAGAAAGAGAGAGAAAAGAAAGACAGACAGACATACAGGGAGAAGTGTGCATGGGAGGAGGGGGGACAGGGAGAGAGTGGCAGGGGTTAGGTGGGAGCATATCACCCATTCAGGGGTCCCTAAGATGTCTCTTGTCTTGCCTTCATCTGGTCTTCTGGTGGTGAAGGTCCCCAGTCCCCCCTGCCATGCTGCCACACGCCGAAGAGTATAGNGTGAAGGTCCCCGGCCCCCCCTGCCATGCTGCCACACGCCGAAGAGTATAGGATTCTGTGGATTAATATACACTTTGGCCAGGTGGGAACGCCCACGTGTCACCCTTGCAGGGGCCAGTTTGACCCTCGCAACACAGAGGGTCTGTTGCATCATCTCTGGTGCTCTGGCGCAGGGTCTGGGGACTCCTTTGAGGGAAGCCCTTTGATGGGCCATGTCACCCCCTTCTGCTGCAGATAAGCTTTTCTCTCCCCTCTTCGTGTGAAGGGCCCCTCAGCTGGGCTCCTCTGCACAGTGGAGGATGGGCAGTCACTGCGCCTCTGACCACCTTGTCTAACCTTGTCTAGCCTTGTCTAACACACCCAAAGCCTCTCTCCCCCCACCCTTTGGTGCAAGGGCCTGTGTGAGCCTCGCAGCTGGTAGCCCTGGGGTGTGGATGCTGACAGTTTAGTCAGAGGGAATTTTCAGCAATCAATCTGATTCTGAGAAGCAGAAACTTTCTCATGGTCAGGGTGAGAAACATCAAGAAAGTTTTGTGAACTGTTTGAGATGTTTTGGGAACACATATCTCACAGAAGGTGTTTGTTACTTTGTTATTCTAACAGAATTATCTGTAACTGATTAACAATGTGAGAAGGGTGTTTACAGAACAATCAATTGTAGCTGTACCTTGTTCAGCTCTTGTCTCGCTCTCTGCTCCTGACCATGGCTGAAGAAGCAGCAGGTCAGAGAGCAGCTGGATCTCTTTAGTGTCCTGGGTTGGAAAGTAGGATGTGACCAAAAGCATGTATTCTACCACCATCTTCATGAACTGTTGAAACCAGGTGGGGCAGTGCTCCCTGCCTCCCCCATCCAAGGCTGTTTTCTGTTAATGGCCCATCAGTGCCTTGCCCATGACTCACAGATAACTCACCCCTGGACTATCTCCCGTTAATGGGCCATCAGTGCCTTATCTCAGAACTCACCATCCCTTTGTGAGAGGCTCCACCCAGAAGGAGGACACAGGCACTCAATCCTGGATATAAACTGGGATTTTAAAAATCATAAGCAGGGCCTTTCCCACTGGATTTTCCAGAGGACAAGAGCTACATACCCACCACTGGACCTTCTGAGGAAGAGCAGACCTTTTCTCCAGGATCACCTCTTCAACAGAACTACATCCATCACTTCAGGAGGACTGCAGCCACTGTCTTATCAGACTGCACTGCTGCCCTGACTAACAGGGATTCAGGTCATATCTGACTCTGTCAGTTTAAACCAGTATTTCTCCTGCCTTATTTTATATATATATGTGTATATATAATTATTAGTAAAGAACTGTTATTCCTATTTCCCATATCTCTGCCTGAAAGCCCCTTGATTTCCAAATTATAATAATTTGGAGGGAAGGGGGTTGCATCTTCCAAGGGAGGTTTCTGCCTTCCTTAGCAGACACCTGTCTTTTCAAACCAATACAGNATAAATGGCTTTTCATCAAGAAAGTCCGTGCCGTGTTTTGTCATCCTTTGGACTTAACAGCGACACTTAGCAGACACCTGTCCTTTCAAACCAAGACATTTAGAGATCTGATTGTCCTGTCTGCCTGTTTGCTTTGCATGAAATATGCATGAAATAAAGAAGATATTTTGCCTTCTAATCTGGAGTCATTCTTATGCTGCAAGAAGCCAAATCCGGCCATGAATTTCGACACTGGGGCAGTGGCCTCCATCTTGGAGGTGTTAAGCTTATGATTTATGAATGTCCCCAGCCCTGAGTTGTTAGTTTATCTTCATCATCGAGCGAGTCCAGGGCCTCTCAGAACCCCATTCAGGGTGTCATAGGCTTCTCTGCAGCTTTTGTAATACAGTTTTAAAAGTCCTTCATGAAAATGTTTAAGTCATAAACTATAATATTTCAGTCTCTGACACTCCCCATGCCGGTGTCACCCCCTTTTCCGTGCCCACAGGGCTCCTGAGGCAGCCCCTGCTGGCCCCGGGAGGGAATTTGGGGAGGGGGCAGAGGGGGTGCGCAGCCCCCGCCGGGGGATGAGCCCGGCCCAGCACCCTTTGTTCAGCACCGAGCCGGGCTTGGGGCCGCAGGAGGAAGAGGCCCATGGGAAGCAGATCCTGCAGGTACTGCGGTGCTGTCCTGCTCTGTGGCTGTCCTGTGACCACAGAAGGGGTTGACAGGTCTGTGTTATTTAATAGACAACAGTGGCTGGAATTGTTGGGCTGATCAGTGACATTTTTCAGAATTTTATGGCCCTGGTATGTAAGTCCCAGGTGGATCATAGTGAATCATGGAGCCAACAGTCGGAACATGAATAAAAGTTAGAATGGGGAAAGCTGCAGCTTAAATGTGACCAGCCCAGACATCATGGTTTGTGACCTGGAATGGTAACCATATTACACGGGGACTGCAGAACCACCAAAACCCCACCAAAACCCATCTCAGAGGGGTGATGGTGACCCCGTGGCAACCACTGGATACCAAACCAATAAAGCCATGGAGAGTAAGAGGCTCAGTCACTGACATTTCTGTTGGACGGGGGTGTAGTGTGAGGGGTGGGGTCTTTAGATCACAAGGCAATAATTACCCAGGGAATTTTTTGTTTTGTCCTCAGCTGGACAGGAGAGAGAAAATATAGCAAAGGGTTCATGGGTTGAGATAAGGACCAGAAGAGATTCCTCATCTGTCTCAGGCAAAAGAGGCTCAACTTACAGATATAAAGTGAATTTATTAATAACAAAATCAGAGCAGCATAATGAGAAGTAAAAGAAGGGTTTAAAAACACCTTCCTCCCATGCCTCCCTCCTTCCCACAGACGGCAGAAGAGACAGGGAATGGGAGTTATGGTCAGTTCATCTCCCATGGTTTCTCTGCTGTTCAGGGAGAGGTGTCATTCCCCTGTGAGACTGTGGAATCACTTCCCACGGGAGACAGTTCTCTGTGAATGTCTCTGACATGGGTCCAATCTCACAAGCAACAGTTCCCTGCAAACTGCTGCAATGTGAGTCCCTCCCATGGGCAAAACCCATGGGAGTCCTCCCAAAACCACTGCAGCATGGGTCACTCTTCCATGGGTCACTCTTCAGTCCTTCAAGGACAGGCTGCTCCAGTGTGGGTCCCTCTCTCATGGGTTTCCCATGGGCTCACAGCCTCCTCTCAGGCATCCATCTGCTCCAGTACAGGCTCCTCCATGGGCTGCAGGTGGATCTCTGCATTCCTGTGGATCTTCATGGGCTGCAGGGGCATAGCTGCCTCACCATGGTCCTCACTGAATCAAGGGTTAAAAAAGAATTAAAAGTTGATGTTATAGCTGGCAAGGTAGAAGCAAGAAACTAAGGTTTAATTTTTAGCATATAGGTACAGTTGAAGCAGTTGGAGCAAAGACAATCTATCATGTATTCGACTCAGTTATGTTCTTAGAAGCAACAGGGAGGACAATCAGCATTGTAAAAGAGCAGGAACCGAAGAACACACCTGGCCTCCAAGATAGGTGGAGCCAAGAGACAAGGCCTGAATCATGACCAAGGGTCAGGAAGACCTGGCAGTGGGACAAAGTAAAGAGGAAGACGTCTGACTTCATCTTCAAGAGACCACCGACCCAAATTAAAGGAAGAACTGCACAACTGCAATGAACATTCAGCTCATTTTAATACGGAGCGGGATAGGTGATGCATATGTATAGGTGTCTCAGGTGACTTAGATGAATATGTAAGACCTTTGTGAATATAAGGAAAGTCAATGCTTTAGAAATTCGCAGCTTGCTTTGGAAGCTATTCCCCTGCTGCCCAGCGCTGTAATAATAAAACATACTGCTTTCTAACTTAACTGTTGGAGAGTTTTGTCCGTTATGAGTTGAATATCAATGTTAGATTGATATTCATATTTTATTTAATAAATCACTCACCACATGCTGCAAAGGAATCCCAGCTCTGGTGCTTGGAGCAGCTCCTGCACCTCCTTCACATACCTTGGTGTCTGCATCATTGTTCCTCTCACATGTTCTCACCTAGCTCTTGTCTGGCCACAATTACAACTGTGCAATATTTTTTTTTCTTTTCTTCTCAAATCTGTTATCACAGAGGCACTACCACCATCACTAATTGGCCCAGCCTTGGCCAGTGGTATGTCCATCTTGAGAGCTGCCAGGGATTGGCTCTGCCGGACATGGAAGAAGCTTCCAGCAGCTGCTCACAAAAGCCATCTTTGTGGCCCCCCCACTACCAAAAACCAGGCAATGAAAAACAAATACAGGGGCCTCATGGATCCAAGGATCCCCTGAGCCACTGCAGGACCTCATGGAACCAAGGGACCATTGTGACATTCCGGGGTCTCTTGTAATCAAGTGTTCATTGTGACACTGCAGAACCAAGGACACCATTGCAATACTACAGGGCCCTATGGAACCAAGAGGCCATTGTGACACTTCAGGGCCTTGTGGAACAATGGAATCCATTGTGACACTATGGGGACTCATGGAACCAAGAGGCCACTGTGACACTGTGGAACAAAGGAGACTGTTGTGAGAGCGTGAGACCTTATGAAACCAAGGATCTACTGTGACACTTGGGTGCCTTATGTAACCAGGGGTCCATTGTGACACTGTGGAGCCAAGGACATCATTGCGTGGCCTCATGGAATCACGGAGACCACTGTGACACTGGAAGGCCCCAAGGAACCAAGGGGCCATTGTGACACTGCTACCAAAAACTGGTAAAAAACCCCCAACTCCTTAATACCACTGTACCATTTAGAAGCAGCATTCTTTATTCAGCCAGATGCACTGGGGATATCTCCTCCCAAAGTCATGCATGCTGAGTACAGGAAAATCCCTGTTTATATCCTGTATTTTACATACATATTTATGGATTGTCCCAGAATAAACTTACAGATGATAATCATTTTCCCAAAATCATTAACATATTTTTCCTCCCCTTTCAACATGCATTCTTCTGTCCTAGGGGTCTCTTTGGTGGTCTTTAGTGGTCAGGGACCCCAGCGTTAGAGCTGACCTCTTACACAATGGGCATTGTGCAGTGCCATGGGTCAGTGGCTTTTGAAGAATAAGCATTGTCAGTTCACAAGGTATAGATAATTTTACATCTGGCAACATTCTCCCCCCTCCTTTGAGACTTGTGAAGCTTGTCTTGTCTTCAAGCCTTCATAAACCCCACTTTGATTTTTACTAACATCATACAAATTTTTTGTGTTGCATTAGCAATCCTGGGTTTTATACAGCTTAAAGCAAGTACCATAATCACTATTATTACTATGATCACAACGATACTTTGAAAAGTGAAGACTACCAACCAGTCAAAGAAAGTCCAAATCCTTTACATGCTTTTTGAAACCTTTCTTTTTAATCCTGCCCTTAACTCTCTGCTGGATGATGCAACCAATTTTATCCTCTCTACCTGATCATCCAATCCAGCATCCTGTTTGGAATGTACACACAAGTGTTGTTGTTTCAATTCAAGTATCTGCAAACTCCATGTTCAAGTAACAGCAATAGGTCCAAAGCCAATCTGTTCTGGAGGGTTAGTTTAGTTGTGACTTGCAATTGTTCATTTCTTTCCATAAATCCCAATGGAGTTAAGTACACAAAAGTTTCCATTTGTAGGGTCCAATTTTGTGTAGCTGGTCTGTTCCTAAAGGCAGATCTTTGTGGAGAAAAGATGGATTCTGAAATCCATCCCACTGTAGTTCCCATGCTGGGATGTTTACAAGTTTCATTCCCTTTAACCTTTCCCCACAGTTGGGTTCCCAGTGTGACTCCTTCCACAAGGGATGTAACGTTAATACCTCCAGTGTCCACGGTGCTCCCTGATTCTCCCAAGTGCAAATGTGTGCTCCAAATTCCATCAGCTCCCACCCATCCTGTGGCTCCTAAGGATTTGACCATGTCCTGCTGACCATCTGTGTCTCTCCAAGGCTCGTTGTTTGTTGGGTGAGACCAGGTGTCATTGAGAAAGGCAGAATAATTTCTACAAACACATCCCAGCCTTACAGCCTGGGCCACAGCCATGTACCTCAGGCTTCCGAACAGTTCAAGTGTCTATCCCAGTGCAACCCTACTTTTCCTTTGTCCTGGGATCCTTTGGCCTTGACCTTATTAAACCAGGATATTTTATACCCATCTGTAATGGGTCCTCTGGGAGGCCTGGGCTCCCTTCCCAGCCCAGACACCCCTGAACTGGCTGGAAATATTCCCATTGTTCTGTCTGAGGGCGATTCTGTACTTCAGGGATTTGACATCCACAGGGGATATCAGTGCACTCTGTCAGCTGATAAATACTTCCAGGGATTATTTCCAGATCTGGTTTTGAGGTATTACAATTCTCAACAGTACGGTTCTTATGTGTCCTTTGTAAGGAATATTCTCTGTCCGCCCCTGTCCAGTTGGCCTGGGTACTATTTCCTTCCCACACATGTTCCCAGATTTTTGTCAAATTGCTGACTAAACCTCCCCACAGAACTGGATGATCTGCAAAGAAAATGTGTTGGCAAACAAGCTGTTAGAGAAGTTACACTCTGTAATCTGCCAAAATCTTGCACTAATTTGAAAACCACATTCCCCTTCACAAAAGACACAGTTTCTGTTATTATAATTATAAATATGTAATTAGTCATCATCTTCATCTACATCTGGTGAATAGTATCATCCTAGAAAATCATATTCTATACTGAAAACAATCAATAGGATTCATGTCTCTAAGCAGAAAAACGGCAATACAAATAACCCCCCAAGAACTAAAAGAAAAGAAAAACCTACAGGGTGTAAGTAAGTTTCCTTTCCACTGTGTTTAATGTGTGGTTGCTGATTTTACCTGCATAAGTGATGAACCCAGCGTTCAGTCCCTCCCACCCTGAGGGCAGTGTAGGTTACGAGGATGACTTGGAAAGGTCTCTTCCACTTTTCCTTCAAGGACTCAGGGTTCTGTGTCTTCACATACATGAAATCCCCAGGCTGGAATGGATGGACAAGGGCATCAAAAGCAACTAGTCCTGAAGGGGTTACAAACAGAGAGAGTCCAGCAAAGGTTTCTCCTAAAGCAATCAAGTATAGATTTAAATACTTTTTGATCTTTGAATGGATTTCTCATGGAGTTGATGGTGTTCGGTATGACCGTCCCTGCAGCAATTCATGGGGACTTACTTCAGCTTTTGTCCCTTGCTGAATTCTGACTCACAAAAGAGCCAGAGGAAGGGTCTGGGCCCATTTCAAAGAGGTTTCTTGGCACATTTTACTCATTTGTCGCTTCAAAGTCTGATTCAACCTTTCCACTTTCCCACTCACCTGTGGTTGCCAGGGGCTGGGTCAGTCCCATTTTATACCCAGGGTTTTGCTCGGCTGTTGCACCACATCTGCTATAAAATGGGGGCCTCTCCCTGAAGACAACCCAAGTGGCCCCTAAATCTCAGTATGATTTAATTTTTGCCACTTCCCTTGATTTATTGGTGTGGCAGGGAAAGGCCTCTGGCCATCACAAAAATGTATCTGCCAATACCAAAAAGTACCAATCCCCATTTTGTCTGGGTAATGCAGAGAGATTGATTTGCCAATAGCCTCCAGGCAAATTTCCCTGTTTAACTGTTCCAGAAGAAGGCCTTTTCCTTTTTTGGGGATTGTTTTTTAAAAAAATTGAACATTTCACTGTTAGCAATTTCACAATTGCAGTCACTCCCACACCAAGCACAGAATTTCAGAGATTAGATATCATGGCCTCAATTCCCAAATGGGTTTTGTGTTTTTTTTCCTTTCTTTTCCTATTACAAAGGGTAATCCCTCCATCACTTTTAATATATGGCTTTAAATATATTTGCTAAACCTTGATTTTTGCAGGGTTCCATCCCCCTCCCACTCAGTCTTTGGGGTTCTCACCCCATCTTTTAGCCGCCTTCTCCCCTTTTCCATCTACCCCGCATCCCCCCTCACCCCAGAGGGCTCCCAGCAGCACCAGTGCCACCAGTACGGCCCCAGCTGTCCCCACACGCCCCATCCCCAGCGCCGGGCGGTGCCCACAGCCCCAAAGCAGCCGCGCTCTGCCCTGGGGGGGTCCCCAAAGCGGCACTGGCAGCACCAGTCTCCCCAGCGCCTGGGGAGTCATTGGCGAGAGAAGCTCTGAGTAAAAATTCTGTGCATCTTCTGATTGGCTTAAAAGTGTTGTGGTCTCTGGTACCTGCACACCTCCATGGCAACTGCTGAGTCATCAGCGCCGCATGCTCTGATTGGCCAAAGGCTGCTTTGGGGTGGGGGCTGGGGGCGGTTGGGACCCTGTCCATCAACCATGGGACCCCCACACGGTGCTTATAACAGCCAAAACTGGGAGTCACAGCCCTCCCTCAGACACCGGTGGAACTGTGGGGTCACCCCAACCCCCAAAATGAGGCAGGGGGCCCACCAGCCATTTATATTCCCCCCCCCTCCCCGAGGTTGGTGGAAAGCAGCAGGATCCTCCCCTAAATGGCATCTCCTCACCATCACAAAATGAGGAAAGGGTGTCACCTCAGCTTCCTGAAATTAGTGGGAAAACTCCAACAGCCAGTTATAACCTCCAAAATTGGCAGAAAGCAGCAGCATCTTCCCCAAAATGTGGTCCCCAAGTCCCTCCCCGTGGTGCGCACTCCAAGTGCCGGAGCCCCATTTCCCTCTATCCCCTCCTCAGGATTGGGGAGTACCCAAAAAACCCCTCAGGAACAGGGGATAACCCAAATGCCCTCAGATGTGAGGGACACCCAGAAAGGAGATTCCCCCTGGCCTCATCATCCCCAGCCTTCAGCTTCTCATTCCAAACCTCTGTTTCCCCCCTCCCAATGCCCACCACCCCCCCAGGCATCTCCCAACCCATCCCAACCATCCGAATGCCCATCCAGCCCCTCCTGGGGATTTTGAAGGGGCTGTATGGTCAAGTAATTTTGGAATGTGACTGACCCATTTTGAGGTGGCACTGAACCCTTTTCAGTGGGATTTAGTGGTTTTGAGGTGACAGATTGAGGCCTCTCATCTTCTGGAGTGCAGAGTGATGGAAAAAACTCTTCCATATCCCCTCAGAACCCCCAAATACTTCCAAACATCATCTTCCCCGCTGCCTATGGGGATCCAGAAGGATATGGAGACCACCAGGATATGGAGACCAGGAATCATCCCAACGTGGATCATGTGGAATGTGGGTCCCCAGGCCTTTTCCCAATATAGGTCCTTCAGTGAGGGATGAAGTTGGAGCAGCAGACAAAGCTCTTCCCGTAGTTGCGGCACTCACAGTCCTTTCCTTACCAGGGGCTCCATTGGTGTCAGGTCAAGTGAGAGCTCTGGGTGAAGCCCTTCCCACAGTCAGGGCAGCAAAAGGGCCTCTCCTCTGTGTGCATCCACTGATGCTTGAGAAGACTGGAGCTAGTCTGAAACCTCTTCCCACACTCAGGACACTCATAGGGCCTCCCGGTGTGGATCTCCATGGGCTGTGGGTGGATCTCTGCCTCCCCTGTGGATCCCCACGGGCTGGAGGGGCAAAGCTACTTCACCACAGTCATCACCATGGCCTGCAGAAGAATCTCAGCTTTGGCACCTGGAGGACCTCCTCCCCCTCCTTCTTTACTGATCTTGGTGTGTCCATGGTGTTTCCCTCACATGTTCTCACTTCCACCTCTTCTCTGACTAAAAGCCAAATCTGTGACTTTGTTTTCATTTTCTTCTTAAATCTGTTATGGCAGAGGCATTACCAACCTCTCTCATTGGCCTAGTTCTGGCCAGCAGCACATCTGTCTCAGTTTGAGAAGACAGGTGTCTGCTAAGGAAGGCAGAAACCTCCCTTGGAATGGAAGATGCAACCCCCTCCCCTCCAAATTATTATAATTTGGAAATCAAGGGGCTTTCAGGCAGAGATATGGGAAATAGGAATAACAGTTCTTTACTAATAATTATATATACACATATATATATAAAATAAGGCAGGAGAAATACTGGTTTAAACTGACAGAGTCAGATATGACCTGAATCCCTGTTAGTCAGGGCAGCAGTGCAGTCTGATAAGACAGTGGCTGCAATCCTCATGAAGTGATGGATGTAGTTCTGTTGAAGAGGTGATCCTGGAGAAAAGGTCTGCTCTTCCTCAGAAGGTCCAGTGGTGGGTATGTAGCTCTTGTTCTCTGGAAAATCCAGTGGGAAAAGCCCTGCTTATGATTTTCAAAATCCCAGTTTATATCCAGGATTGAGTGCCTGTGTCCTCCTTCTGGGTGGAGCCTCTCACAAAGGGATGGTGAGTTCTGAGATAAGGCACTGATGGCCCATTAACAGGAGATAGTCCAGGGGTGAGTTATCTGTGAGTCATGGGCAAGGCACTGATGGGCCATTAACAGAAAACAGCCTTGGAAGGGAAGCAGGGAGCACTGCCCCACCTGGTTCATGAAGATGGTGATAGAATACATGCTTTTGGTCACATCCTACTTTCCAACCCAGGAACACGTCCATCTTCAGAGCCATCAGGGTGTGAAAAATGAGCTTCACTCTGTTGGTAAAATTTAAAAGGTTTCATAAGGGGTTTAATAAAAAGGACAATAGGAGACAGAAGTAAAGCAAAAGGTTAGTACAGCCGGGTGCTTGGCACCAGCTGCACACCAGCTGGTGTGCCAGCAGCACACCTTAACTCAAAATCCAGGTTCTTAAAAAACAACCGCCTTATGAATATACATGTAGTGTCTTGCATGATTCAAACATTCCTTTTTTGGTACGTTTTGGGTCTCAAGCCCCCCCCTATCCCGTCACTATTTCCTTCTTGCAAGTCTGTTTAAAATTTGACAATCCGTTGTGGTCCAGTTCTGCTGACCAAATCCTGTTTATCCTGTGTTTCATTTCCTGATCCATAGATTCTTCCTTCCAGGGTCCGAGGCCTGTCATTGTTATCTTCAACCAGACAATCCAGGAATGTAGGGAATTTCCTTGCTTATCTTTGCTCTTCTCTGAGTTAGTTACATGAACAAAAAGGAGCATTCTACATATCATGCTATAATCCTAAGAAATCACACTACTATTTCTAAGAAACTACATACATGCAACTAAGTTTTCTAACATTACACATATGACATTCATTTTAATATTTGCAAAAAGCCAATAATACAATATGCGCTTATAACAGGGGATTGGCTCTGCTGGACATGGTGGAAGCTTCCAGCAGCTTCTCACAGGAGCCATCTTTGTGGCCCCCCTGCTGCCAAAAACCAGGCCATGCCAAACCAATACCCCCTGGGATGCCCTAGAATGCCCATTCCTGCCTTTCTCAGCCCCAGTCCCACCTTTCTTCAAAACCGGATCCCCTGAACTCCCCCTTCCCAGATGTGCTGGGCGTCCCCACTCCGTTACCCCCCTTTTCTGGAAAACACTGGACTCCCCTTTCCTGGGAACAGGGACCCTCTGGAACTCCCTTCTACCTCTCTGTTGTGGTTTAAGCTGGCTAGGCGCCAAGCTCCACCAAATCTGTTATTTTTCATAAGGGAAAATAAACTATATTGAGGAAAAATGAATCCCTGCAAGGCAAAACAGGCACACACTTGAACAATTACAATAGAAAGAAAGTTTATTACTAACAGAATTAAAGGTAAAAAGAAATAAGAAATTAAAGCAAAACTCCCCTGTCCGCCAGCACCCCCCTCCTTTTATCCAACTCACACAAAGGATAACAATACGTGGGATTTGGTCAGTGTTACAGTTCTTAAAAGTCTCTTTCTTATGCTTAAGGAAAAGTTTCTTCTGCTATGCTGTGGAATTCTTCGCAACTCAGCAATCCACCCAGTAAACACAATTTGCTGACGTGAAAAAATATGTCTCCCGTGAAAATCCCACAGTTCCCTCACACCACCAGTCATGGGCCATCACATGGGGTTATTAGTCTTTTTTAAAGATGAGTTATTATGACCTGAAAACAAAGGCTCTCTTCTTCAAAAATCTCTAAAAGCCTTTCACTGCTTCTATATACTCTGCTATAAGCATTTCTCATATCTTCACAAGCCATGCATGAATTCCCCATCTCCCCAAGTACTTCGAACAGGATTAAAGAGACAAAACAGTATATGATATTACAGTTTTTACCACAGCCTGCAAGAAGCATTTTTAAGCTTTGCGTTGGGTGCGCCTCCACCTTCTTTTCCTGCCGCCATCTTTAGCTTCCTCCCATGTGACTTAACTTTCTCTTTTTCTCTGACCTTGGAGCCACCATGTGGAAGAGGTGGTTTTTCTTTGGACTTTACATTGGAGAAAGCCTCTCTCCCTTTATGCTGTTGGCTGCATGGTATCATCTTCGGTTCGATATAAGCTGTGTCGGCTGCAGAGGGCTCTGCTGGTTCCCGCTGGGTCTGCGCGGGGCAGCATGGAGCAGGAGGGGAAGCCTGCCAAGTTCCCAGAAGCTGTGCCAGGTAGTCTCGGCTGCACAGCAACTCACA
>VZTN01011616.1:0-19259 GCA_013400515.1 Erpornis zantholeuca
ATGGGATGGGATGGGATGGGAGTCTGCAGGCTGGGTCACATGGCTAGGCAGGGCTGTGGAGGAGAGCAGCCCTGCCACAGCATCGTGGGGCTGGGCTGGACAGCTCTGGGCTGGGCTGAAATGGAGTTTCACAAAGACTTGGAAATTTATATATTTATATATTTATGTAATTTCACACTACTAAGTAAATACAGTGTTATTTGGACTGGGACCTGGGTTGCAAATGTAGTGTTGCCCACACCCTTTAAGATGTTGTTAGCAAAGTGTGAGGGACAGTTGCAGGAGAGGACAAGTTTGGAGTGGTTTCACATAGGCAGGCTTACCCTTGGCCTGAGGTCTGTTGGCTTTCTGTAGACAGGAAGGCAATTCACACTTGTACTGCTTTTGTGTGATGGCATTAATAAGGAAGTGTTAAAAATGTGTAAAAAATACTCTATTCTGTGGCTTTGCTGAGACCTGTGAAAACACCAGCTTCATCCACTGAACCCTGCTTTCTTTGGGAATGAATGTGGCTACCCTGGTGGTACCTGTGGTTTCAGCCATTAAACCACATTCCCGCTGTCATTAATAGATGATGCCATTAATGGGACTGCCCCAGTCCCATTGCCATGCAATAGACCCCTCTGTTCAAGTCATCATCATCAATGCTTTTCTTCTCATATTGCCAGGTACATAACACCAAACCCAGTCTGCAGCACCTATCTCTTCTGCCCTTGTAACACAGAGGGTCCCAATTGTCTGCTGTGGTACCTCAGAGAACACCTTGCCTACCTGCTCACCTTGCCGTCAGATTGCTGCTGGGTTTGTAGGCAACCTCTGGCCATCGCTATTAAAACCTGGCTGACTGATGCTGTGCGTCCTTACTATCCCCTACTATATGTCTTAGTAAAAACCATTCCACTCGGATTGAGCATTCTAGCTGCCTAATGTATTTTAAAGTTATCACCACATAGCTCAAGATGACTAACACAGAGCACATTTCATCACTGGTAGGGAAAATGAGCCCTTACTTTGCTGACAAAAATTTGAAGTCGGATTAAAAGCTGACACATCCTCTATTTTAGTGGTATGTATGAAACACTAAATATAGCAGCGTGCTCATGTATTTGCTGATGCATGGTAATGCAGTCTGTAGCAGAACAGCAATGGGCTGGCAAGGAAGATGGTGCACTGCAGTAATACGATAAAATCCTCATGTGACCTTGGCCATTTCAGAAGTACTCCATGGATAATTGTGTATCCTTGACTGATACATTGCAAAATTCAAACAGAGGCAGTTGTGGTCCCAGGGCTTTAATGAGCAGCCTGATAACTGCAATATTTGCCCAGGCATAATGCAAATCGACTGCAAGGAGAGGTCTCCATAGTGTAAGAAACAGAACTCTGCTATATAGCAGCTAACTGCCAACAAAAAATGAACAGGCCTAATTCTGGGAAATGGGAGGGAGCTGCAACTCCATCTAGCTCTTGTTAGAAACTGAAGGTGCTTGATTCATCACAAAATCAAACCTGAGTACAGTACTTCCAGCTGATTACCTATTTTTATGTTTCCTTAGTCATATAAGGTTTTATGCTCATGGTTTTATTTTACCTTTGCTGCAGTCCCTGGGCAGGAATTATGGGCTAATCACATTCCGAACAGGGAAATTGATGTGGCTCACAGAACTGTAACCTATTCTGGGATTTTCCTCTTGCTTGTGGGGGGATGGAGGTGATCTCTTTCAGCCTTTCACTTGCCATGGATGCTGGTGGTGGAGCTGAGGCTGTGACTGTGAACCCCCTCCTCTCACCCTCTTCAGGGGGGAGCAGCAGCTGGATTAGACATTCAGCAGTTCCTTGCAAGACCTAGGCAGTTCTTGTGTCTCATGCTGTCATTACTCCAGCTACAAAAGTTTACCCAAGATGAAAACCTGACCTTAAATAACTGGAGAAAATAAAACATCCTCATCCAATGATCCCGTGCACTTCCTAGAAAGCAGAGTGGGGTCACTTTGACATGTTTCCAGCACAAAGTGGAGTGCTTACTTTGGACTCAAAAATGAACAGGCTGTTTTCTCGAGCAGTGAAGGTAAACTACTGAATAAACCCAGCTGTTTGGTGGCCTTGGCCTCTTAACTACTTATGCTCTGTATTGCTCAAATTAGAAGGAGTTGGTGCTTCAGTGGGTCAGAGGTTCAGTGCATCAGAGGGTCATTTCATCTGGCTCCAGTTCTAACTTCTCTGCAATGCCAGTTTGGCTTCCACAATTAGGCAGTGAGATGGCCTCTTCCATTCATGATCATAAATGATAAAACAAAGCCCTTCTTTGTTCTTCTAAAAAGGCAAATCTTCATTTCTCAACCCTTACTGATGTCTTAGAGCAGTTGAGAGCACACTGGGATCTTCTGCTCTCAAAAGCAAGAGGAAGATGAGATATTGCTGTTTCTTAAAAAAAACCCAGAACAGCCAGGTATAGATTAGAAATTTATATGTTTACTGTTTTAATATGTGAATCATAGACAAAAACTTGATCTATTAAGAAATACGCTGAATTTTATATAAGACATTTCTAAAACAATAAAGCAGCAATGTATAAAAACACTTTATACACATGCAAATGCTCAATGTCATTCTAAATATCTTTCTCTATTTCCCTGCTCCATGGTTGTTTCTGTGACTTTGAATTTTAGTCAACATTTTAAATAAGAAAGAAAAATACTGAAGAGAGATGATAAATGTTAAAAATAATATCTAGTCCATAATTGTAGAAAATATAGGTGGTTGCAGAATGAAAATATTATAAACTTTTTCCTAACTCAATTTGGTTACAGATTGGAGTCCTAAGGAGAGCTGAACAACACTAAGCAGCTGGTAGATGAGCTTGGGTTCGTAACTACTCTTGAGACATGACAGGAACCTTGCTGTAAATGGTGATCTAGTTCAGATTGATAAATTGCTCCAAAGTTTTGCCTCTGTGGGAATTAAGTGGTGTTGGTTTCCAGCAACTAAGTTCATGGAGACATAGGATTCTCAAGTCATTTTTTTCTGTGAGTGAGCAAATGCCTAACAAACCTTACAGACACAGCCATATTCAGCTCCCTTGCTCCTGAGCAGCCAACTTGTTTTAAACTGGGGGCTTCCAAGAGTTATGGCAGAGGGCACATTTTGCCATTTAACATTTTTTCCAAAAGTAACAAATGCCTAAAAATTTTCACTGAATAATCATAATTAAAAAGTATATTTGTTTTCTGTTTCAATTAGACCTTTCCCTCAGACCTCTCTGGTAGCCACAATGCAAGCTGTGTCCTTGTGTTTTATTTCCTGGGCAAGACAAAACTTCAAAAGTTTGAAAGTTAGACATTTTAAAGTATAAAAGCAGAAAAATAAACCTTTAGCTTTTTATTATGATAACTAAGCGTTACAGTTCTGAGACACACACAAACAAAGAATAATCTATATGGTAGGAACCTTTTGCTTTCACAGAAAGCGTTTCTAATGGGTAGCAGTTCCAACAATTTTAGTGTTTCCCATTAGAAAATATTTCCCTTGCAGCAATTATTTAGGTTCAGCTTTCATTATTTATCTCTTTAGTATCAATTCCTAAGGATTAACGTTTAAGGTTTTGTGCTGCATCAGAGTGACATGCATCATCTCTCTGAACAGCTCAGCACATAAGATGTATTTTGCGCTGTTTCTTTGTTTGCAAGTCAGGCAGGCAAACATAGAGAAAAGCTTCTGGCTAAAACATATTGCAAAGTATTTGGGACAATAAAGCAATCGAACAAAGCAGTCAGCTTCTGACCTTTTGCAACATAGGACATTTTGAGGGGCTGTAGTCAGACCATGCCACTCTTTCCTGCTATTGAACAATCTGCCATGGTGCAGCCTCTGCTCAGGGGAGATGCCCCCAGCTCAAGGACACAGAGCATCTGTGGAGCTTCAACAGGCTGTGAGCAAAGGCACCTCTTTCCACTTCGGTGAGCACCATGTAACTGTGGCTCGTGTCAGAACTGAGGCATGAGCCTCAACTGCTTGCAGTTGGGTAATAACTGCATTAATTTGAAGGAAGTAATCCCTGCATAAGCCTCTCCCTAAATATAATGGGACCACTAGAGGAGGACAAAGAGCTATGTAGTGTTGATGTCAACTACTGAGAAACAGGAGGTTTGCTTTAGAAGGCTTTTCTGCTGAAAACCATCCAGTCTCTCTGCCCTTCCTGTTCTCTGTATTAGATTACACCCAGGGCAGCAAGTTGCTATGACAGAAATGCACATAGAGATACTGGTATTTATTGAGCACTCAGCACAAGGCATAAACAAATTAGTAAATTCCACCATGCTGTCAAGCCACCACTGAAATGCAGCCAGAGGAGGAGACTGAGGCTGCATATGAATCCAAAGGCAGACCAAAGCCATCCCATATATAATTCCATTGCATATAATGGCATCTGTCAGTTGTGATCTTGGCTCTGTATCTTTATGAAGGCAGAGGAATTGGAAAGGCAAGTTCAAGAAAACAGATGGGCAAAAGGTTGCTTTCTTTACATGTGGGTATTATTAAGTGGATCTGAACCTGCTATTCCAACCTTCATGAGGCATGAGCTTTTGACATAGAGTTTGAGAAGGTAATGGCTGCAAGTTTTTATTTGATATTTATTTATATTAGGTACAGACCTACCCTGGAGTATTTCTTGGTTCCCAAAGATGCTGTTATATAAGGCATTTATGACTTAATTCTGAGAAGTAAACTGATTCTAGCATAGACTCTTGGACGTATATCCTGTAGAATGTTAAGGATTTTTTTTTTTTTTTTGTAGAGTGTAATTCTGTGCCAGCTGCAGTCACCAGCAACTTTTTGGGATTATAGTTAGTCTCTTAATGATGCATTTATAACTGTAGAGAAAATTATTTGTATCTGTAAAGAAAAGTAATACGCTCTACTTTTCAGACTTCAGACGCAAACAATGTCTCTAAGTAGCTGAGGAAATGGGAAACTCAGGAACATTATATTTCATAAAATATATGTAGTTCTTTCAGGAAACTCTTAAAAATGCTGCTTACTTGGATTGCTAATTAAGTCATTTGTTATTTTCAAACTTTTTGAACTGAGGTAGTGACAATTGGCCTCAGGCCCAGAGTAGTGTCCTTGTGAGCACTGTACAGGCAGAACAAAGTCCTTCCTTCCCTTACAGCCTTACATTATAGATATTTTTTATATAAAAAGGTGACTTTAAACATTTACATTTGTTTCTAATTCAGCATTCAAATAATTTTTCAGGAGCTTATTTTCACACATGTTGGTCCTTGAACTGATTGGTGTCCAGGTTACAGTCCCCATCCTGCCAGGTGCTCTTTGCTGTGTCATTTATCCATGCTAAGCTTGGCGCCAGGAGGGGCTTACAATAGCACTATGGCTGTATAGAGAACCTCTGTACCTGCTCCTGCATGCCCAAAAACTCACATGGGTGGTCAGAATTGGCTCAGCCAGCTACAGCTCAAGGCTTTGTAGTACAGAAAAACCAGAGACTGATTGTCTGTGACACAGGTTGTTGGTGGTCCACTTCTGTCAAAAAAAGACAGAAGGATCTGCGGGACAAAACAGGAGGGAATGATTCAGAGAATTGTTTCTTCTGTACCTGCTTCCCAAAGCAGTGAAGAAGGAATACAGAAAGAAATAATTATAACATCCCCCAGCTGACTGGTCTTTCCAGCCTCCGCCAGAAGCAGCTGCCTTACTGTCCATGCCAGGACTCCATGGAGAGAAGTTACAAATTTTGATTTCCAGGCTCTTTGAGTAGGCATAGCAGGCATAATGCCATAGGTACTCTGGCATCACTAGCAGACTACTGATAATGGCATCTGTTTGTTTGATAAACATATAGCACATAAAGTTGGCCCTTACTTTCACACACTTTTCTTTTCTTGTTTGCTGACCAACACATGGTCAAAATCTTCAATTTACAGCTCTCTGAACTCTCATGTAGTAAGAAAAAGGTAAGATGAGTTTTCCAAAGCTAAACTAAACTTGTGTTTTATATTTTCACCTATTTATTTGACAGACAGAATTGATGCAGTACACTCAATGGCTGGATGATGTATCAGAGAACTCAATATAGTAGCATAAAGTGCACCTTTTCATTTGTTGCTTTTGTTGCTGTGATCCTCCTTCTATGACCCCATATCTCTGGAATTTTTTAAGTGTAACAACAACCTTATAGGGATGTTATCCAGGGTATTAAGCTAGGTAAGTTGAGTATGCAGAAATATGTGAGAGTGTCTCTAATTTGCTGTGATGTACATATGATACATTGATGTAAGTATCATATACTGTGCTTCCTTAGGTCTTGATAAACCCTGTTTCTTATGAGGGCTCAGAAGGAAATAAATTTACTCTTCAATTGTTCATTTGAAATGGCTACACTTTATTCTTAAACAACACAATTTGGGTGGGAACAGAGAAGTCCTTTCTGGTGCTTTTTTTTCCCTTGGGTTTGATCCTTCTTTTAGCAGAGTCTGGCACACTGTCCTTGGCCATGTCAATGGAGGCCAAGTGGAGTGATGAAGTACTGGATTTCTGGGCTGCAGGATGG
This sequence comes from Erpornis zantholeuca, assembly GCA_013400515.1. NCBI lineage: Eukaryota > Metazoa > Chordata > Aves > Passeriformes > Timaliidae > Erpornis > Erpornis zantholeuca. The sequence continues at coordinate 6,569 of VZTN01011616.1, forward strand.
TCAGGCATGAGTTGCTGTCGTTTGGAAATGGTAGAGCCACCTCTGTTTACAGCACTAGGCTTATTTCACCAGTGTTCTTCCAGATGTCACAGAGAAGCTGCTCCTGGGTTTTGGCAGGAAACACTCCCCCACACCCACTTCAAACTCTTTCCTTCTCTTTGCCTCCTCTCCTGTGAGCAAAAACTCTGTCAAGAAAGCACGTTTATTGGGCCAGGAACAGAGGCAGCCGATACTCAGCTAGTTATTTTGATTGCCTGGCTGGTAGGGGTTGGAGGAACAGATAATGTCAAGATTTCCTCTGCATTCCTGATCTGTTTTCCTCTTAAGGTTAGCAGGCGGTGAGTGTGACTTTTCCCACTCAGCTTTTCCCACAGTCAGTAAGACTTATCTGACAACGGAGTTAGTGTCAACTGTCCAAAACTAACTAGGAGATATCTTCCTTTCACCACTCCTGTGCCATTATTGCTTATCAATGTCACTCTCCAGCTTAAATGACTGGTTAATTTACAGACATACTGAGACAAATTCACTTCTGTTGCAGCTTCAATGAGCTCAGTGGAGTTATACTGAGTTCAGCTGTAGGTGTCTGAAAAGCACAAGTGGTAGGAATGTGATACTAACAGAAACAAGAACATTGCAACAGTCAAAACAAAAAGAAAGCCCTGAGCTTTGGCAGGATGCCCATTTCATATTTTGGAGTGTGATCCAACAAGGTGTTCGTGTTTTACAGCTGATGCTGCAAGAGAGAGGTTGTTATTCAACAGCAAAACAATTCCTATGTCTCCACATCAAAACACAGCCCATGTTAAAAAGGAACAAAGGAAGAAAAAAGTTATAGGCTTTCAGAACTTAAATTCTATTGAGAATCATGATGAATTTTCTTATAGATCTATTAGAGACTTTGAAAAGACTAGAGTGGAAAATGAAGGACACTCAACCTGAGATTTTGAAAGGAGTCCAAAAGGGTTGAGTACTGAAATACTATTAGAATTCCACAGAAACAGGAAATATGAGATGGAATTGATACCTCCAGCTTTACCTCCAGTCCAAGATGGCTTTCTAAGAGAGGCATTTTCAAATTATAACATCTTTTTTGGCTAGATCAGGTCCTCCACCATAGGCCTTCTGTGGCACCTCTTCCAGGCAGCTGGTTTGGGATGGAATGAGACATCCTCTCAAGGATATCTGTCTCCAAGCCACCTTCCCACCTCCCTCAGTTCTCTTTTAACAGTGGGTGCCTAAAAATCAAGGAAGGAAAATCTGTTGCTTTTGAAATTTTATTGACATTTCTCATTCACAGATGAAGTTAAAATGAATGAAGTGTAAAACCAAGTGTTTCAAAGTTTAACTCAGTTAACTCTGTTAACCTGGACTAGCAGTGCAAACAGAAATCATTGTATCCAGAGCACTTTGTTCATTGCTCTGCTCACTTCTCTACACCATGCACAAATCCTAACTACTGATTTTGTCCCTGGTAGTTTTCCGAACTCCCCTCTATCTGTTCCCTTTCTCTACATTTCCTTCTTTGGAAAAAATCCAGTTTTAGTTTTCCTCCTTACCATTTCTATTCACTGTTTAGTTTCCTCTTAAAGTCACTAGCATGTTAGAGTCTAGTTACTCTCCTGTTCGTGATGCCTTACAGTGTCCTCCTTCCTTCTCTTCCTTCTGCCTTTCCTGTTGCCTCTACACTATACCTCTGTGCTGTCCAGAGCATCTTCTGGATGCTCTTCTCTCTGGTTCTCAGCGAAATGGGCAAATTGCTCGGCAAGATCTCTAAACCCATGCACAATACTTCTTCTCCACCCATGTAATTAAAACAAATTCTTGCTTTCCTTTCTGCTGGTTAATGGACATATCGTGGTCTATCATTGCATCACCCATGGGTTATGTCTTCTTGACTGCATGGGGATTAGCCATCTTTCTGGGCAGTAACAAGCAAGGTTTAAAAACTGAGGACCAAAAGCTGAAATTCCAGATTCTTGTTTATATTCATGGATGATGAGTTGTAACCCCTTCTGAAAATTGGGAAGGGACTTACACTGTAAGACTTAGGGGCATAGTTTATAAAACCATGAAATTTTTGTGCCTGGACAGAGTATTTCCTTAATATCTTTTCCTTAATACCTTTTCCTTAACAAACTTATTGCCTGGATGTGAGTACATTCTGTACATTTGCATTTACATTGCAAAAAAGAGACAAGAAATTTCCACTGTCAGAAATTGAGCTAAAAGTGGAAGTGTTGGAACACATTCATCAGGTTCAGCTGTCCAAGGCAGATAAAATGATACCCATATTTAAAGTTGAAAAGAAGTCATTGTGGGCAACAAAAATAATTACAGCTTCCCATATGAATTATCATATGTTTCTGAAAACAACAAAGCAATCTATAATATTCCCAAATGAGAATACAGATGTAGGATCCAGTATGGCTTTGCAAAAAGAAAAAAGAAACTGCTTTTGCATAGAAAAACAGGAAGAGATAAAACTTATCTTGGCTTTCAAAACTAATATTCTAAAGATATTCAAAATAGAGATGAAATAATGTGAGAAATCAGCGTGGGAAGGAAACTTTGGTAATAGAACATAAACTTAATAAAAGATCCAAAGACACACAAATTGAACTTGTCAGTTTTCAGAATAAAGAGAGGCTAATAATAGGTTGCCCAAAAGATTTTACTAGGACAAGTATCATTTAAAGCTTCATTATCTTGACAAGTGAGTGAGCAGATGGCAAAATCTGTAGCAAATTCAAGATTTCCTAGGGTCCTGAAGATTAGAAAGATTTCTAAAAACCAAATTCAACTCACCAAAACAAGGTGATTTGACAAACTCAGTGAAGAAGGGATTTCAATTTACCTAAGTGTGAGGTAATGTTCAGGAATGATCTGAAGTGTTCACTGATACAGTGTACTTAACGAAGTGTTNAGCTTAATTAAAACTGCTCAGTGAAAACAGCTGTTCAATTTGCAGCACTAGTTGTGAAAGCAAATAAAACACTGATTTATATGAACCATAAAATGCAGCATTGATATTATTATAATGTAATCATGTAAATTCAGGGAACTATATTACAATGATGCCCAGCATCATCAACATTACAAAACTGTCTAAAAAAGGAACATACAGAGAAGTCAGTGAAGAATAGTAAGCAGGGAAGATACAATCATTTTATTTGACCAATGAAAAAAGGTTGTGGCACTAAATTCCTACTAGCCTTGAAGTGTTTGGGATATCAAATGAATGCAAGATACAGAAGAAGCAGCACTCTCATGTGCTGGAACCTTTTTTCCCAATTAATGAGGATCATCAAATCAGCAAGACATGGAGGGCTTTATGTTCATATATTCTTAAGAAACATGGTGAGAGTACCCATACTAGACAAAATTTTCCAGCGAATCACATGGCAATTTTTGCAATTACTTCATCAAGTCAATAACTTCCCCATTAATATGAGACTGTCACTAGTGTTTGGTCTAAATTGTGGTGTTAGTTTGTTGGATTTTTTTTAAGAATTATTAGAGTACTTATTGTAGAAAGGGAGGCTGTCCCTGGTGATTATTGAGAAGACTCTAAGTTTCAGCAATTCTGCATTAAAAGGGTAATTTACACTTGTGCAAAGCAGAGTAAGAGCCTATTGCTACTTTCTAGTGTTATATACAACCTATTTTGCATTTATCTTGCCCAGATATAAAACATAAGCTGTAGGACAGGAAAGAGGTGGATAAACCCAAATCTACTTAAGTCCTAATGGATAATGTTTCCCAGATGAAACAGTTTTCTTTATGACTTTACTGGCTGCAGTGAAGTACTTTAGATCACTTTAAAACCATTTAGCAACATTTCAGAATAGAAATAGGGAATAGCCTCCAGTATGAGTGAGAAATAGAAATAGATTAGTTTTTGGTTTTCATATTTACTTCTGACACTTTTTTCTCCTTTAGCATTGACAGTCACTAAAATATTTTCAAGGCCTGAACTCTGAAACTGTGTATCTGATAACTTTGATCAAACCAAGGATTACTTAATATAAATGTTCTCTGTCATGTAAATTAACTGATCTTCTGTCTATAAAGTTATAAGTGTGGTAAGATCCTGCTGAGTTATAATCCCTTTAGCACCTCTTCTCCAAGCAATTTGCATGGGTTTTTGTAATGTAAATGAGTCCAAAATATTCCCTGTAACATAGAACAATCTCAGGTAATTACTGCTGAACAGATTTGTGTCAGCCCAAAATGACAAAAAGGTGTTGAAATGAATCTGCATGACAGCAGTGTAAGTAAACAAGATGAGCAACAGCTGTACTTGCAGCACTATAAAGGTGTTCCAATATCATCCATAAGAACTGGTTTCACTAGGGGGAATTGCAATACTGAAAAAATGAACTTTGGAACCAGCAATATGTACAAGCCAAGGAACAACCTTTTCTTGCCTCCTGGAACAGTCCTGAATGCCTATCTCCTTCATTTGCATGGCACTTAAGTGAAGTCCGGGAGAAATCTCTTGTTGGAGTCTCACAAAAGTGTCTGTTAATAAGAGGGGGATCAGACCAGCTAGAATACAGTGCTTCGGGGAATGCAAGGGGGAGCTGAAGCCTGCTCTGTTCTTTCTGGAATCAACTTTTCAAGTAATTATAAATAAAATAGATGGTGCTTTCTGGCAGGCAAGTGGTGGCACACTCAGTGGAGAGCTGTGGCTGTGATCTCTGTCATCATTCTGGTCACATAAGTCTACGCAGCAGCAGGTGATGGGGAAACACCTCCTCAAGCTCTCTCTACCTTTGGTACGCTTGGCCAGCTACAGTCCCTGCTACTGTCTTTCTTGGGAATTAAGTTGCTTTACCACTACTGCTTTCAATCCAAAAGAGAAAAGAAAAATATCTTTGTATTTTCTAGCTTTCTCCCATGGTCTTGATGTTACTATTTATATAATAGTAATTTAATGTCACTATTAAAATTCAGTTATGTGAAAAGCAAATGAGTGCATAGCTTAGACATTTTGCCTCTTGCATGCACAGATTGGAGTCTATTTGGAAGACAACAGTAAGTTATGCTTTAATTTCTCACAGTTGAATTCTTTTACATAGTCTGTAATTCTCCAGCAGCACATCAGTGCTCCTATAAAGTCTGCGGCCTACTATGCAGTGACACCTTATGGCTTACCTCTCTGAGCATATGTAGTATATTCCACATAAAAATATAACACACTTTTGTTTCCAAGATAATTAACCTTGAATAAAATTTTTCCATTATGCAAACCCCCTTACATGCAGTAGGCAGGAGAAATACCAGCAAACAAAACTAAGGTGAAGGAGCTAAAAATTTGTTATCACAAGTATTTTTAAGACCTGCAGTTCACAGTTATTCTTTTGCCTGCCTGATGATGTGAAACCATTACTGAAGCACGATTGGACATAATTTGGTAACTTTTTTCCCCAAAGCTTTCTGTAATGGTTTCAAGGGCAGTACTGCACGAGGAAGGCCTCTTCATGTTTCAACCAAAAGAAGTAAAACCCTCAGCAACTCAAAGTAAACCATTCTCTGCATAGCTCTAAAAACTGGAACTGCAGTTGTTACTGCTGGCTTGTTAATATAACACAGACATGGACATTTCCTGGTTACTGTAAACACTGAAATGCTTTTGGAGTTAATGGAATACAGGTGCTGCCTGACACTACCAAAACGTTCTCACAGAAACAGGGACATTTTTGGACAGAAAGAGCTGCAGATCCACCTAGTCCAGCCCCTTCTTCACAGCATGAATATCCTGCTTCACAGTGGGAATACCCAGATATGTGAAATGTCATGAAACAGGCATTCTTCCTAAGCTTAATCTCCTTTATACTCCCAGGAATGGCCGTACCACTTAGTCTGCTGGAACAGAGAGTTCTGTAATGCCAAAGCTGGGTGATGGAGTGGGCTTAGGCAGGCTCTGAGCCGGCTGGGAAACCTTCCCAATGGAGCTGTGGGAAATGATGCTTACAATCGAATCGTCACCAGCCTTCACTTCAAATGAGACTCAGACAATATTGTGGACAGACAATTAGCCCTTCTTTATTGTGGAATCAAGAAGAAATTTAAAATCAGCTTTAGTGATTCAAGATCATGTAGAACTGTTTAGGTTAATAGGGATTGTCTTGGGCTCCAGCCAAATTTATATTCTGATCATTATAATCTGCCTACCTGAAATTCTATCCCCTATTGGAAGTGGCCACAACATTCTTTATTTACTGGCCAAAAGCATGACTGCCAATGCTTTTTAATTCTATTAAATATATATATTTAAGATCTGTTAAAATAGTAGCTGTGTGGCCAGTGATGAAGGTTGCAATATATTGATACTTGGCAATATACTGCCATCAGTCAGTAGCCTGATTACTCAAAACGTGTATGTGCAGAGGAGTATTTATGTATCTGAAAAAAAGTTCTTATTCTTATAAGTAAATTGGTTTGGGGAACAATTGCCTTGCACTGTTGTTAGAACCTGCTGTCAAGATTGATCATGTTTTCCTGTGTAATCCAGGAGAGTTATAAAAAAAAGAGAAAAAGCTCCCAGGTCTCTGAACCAATATCCTGCTATGGTGTGTGCTAAATTGCCATTGACTGCTGCAAGGCAAGGCATTTTTACACAAATATTCCAATTATTTCTGCTGTGATGGTAATAACAGTTGGAAGTTTAGAAAAAAAAATAAATCGTGGTTTAGACAAGGTCCCAATACAATATTAAGGAAATGAGCACTTTGAGAGCAAAGAAAGATGTAGTTTAAAACAATATATTTTTGTCAAGTGACTGAAGAGGAGGGGGAAAATCAGACACCAGAAGCTGGAATGAGAAGAACAGGGGTAATATTCTGTGCTGAGACATTTTATGTTTCAACATAGCTGCTCACTTACTCAAGAGCACCAATCACCTCAAAATTTCAAGCTCAGCTCCAGTAAAAAAACACTATATCTACACATATAAAATGTAGTCCACTTTCCCAGTTGCTTAATCATTGAAGAATTGGCTATTTCTACAGAGACTGGCTTTGCTCAGCACAAGATTTCATATCTTCAATGTAATACATTTTAAAGATGTCCACAGATCTTACGAAAGGAAGTTAAAGTTTATTGGCACTTGGTTTGTTTTGTCCGTTCTCCTCTGTTGTCTGAGAAATGTGAAAGGGCTCTTGTGGCTACAATTCTTCAGAATTTCAGCTGAAGCATTAGCTTTGTTGTCTGCTGTTCCACAGAAGCGCTCTGTTTACTCAGAGGGCAATCCATCCAAACATCATTTGCACCATAGTTGTCTCCCTGTCCCCTTCTTCACCATTCTCATATAACAGAGCAACCTCCTACCTGTCACACAGGGCCTTTGTCTGGAGTTTGTGGTGTCCTGTGACAATTTAGGCTGTGTTAAGGACACAGGACTGGAGAAGTAGAGGGGTTATTAAAAAATAATCTGCAGGAGCTAGATATAACCAGAATGCAAGATGGAGAGAAAAGTGCAAGTTAAAACTGGCCAGAATGTGAAAATCCTGCTGTGTTAAACCCAGGAAAATAGCAGTTATTTTCCAGAAAAATGTATGATTTCTCTAATGTTTATTCTTTAAGAAACAATGGGTTTTGTCAGAAAGAGGTTTCCAGGTGAAAATTTGTGATTTTTACTGTAGAAAATGTTTCATCCCACGTTTACCATTTCAGGTATTTTTCACTTATTCTGCCTTAATAGACACAATCTGGTCTACTGCATTGCATCCCAAATGCAAAGACCCTGGCAGTTCTCTTCTGTCAGTGCCCATTGCAGTTCATCCTGCCTTTATGGTGCATCAAGTGGAGGGTGCTGGACTGAAGTCTGAAGGCCCTTCCCTTGCCTCATCTCTATCATCTGTTCAATATTAAAAGCATTCTTCCCCCAGCCTCCGTGTATAGGATCCCAGCTTTTGCTGTCTACTTGTTACGTTTTCAAATACACATTTGCGTGCCTTTGTTAAAAATGCCCCTCGTTCTTGAAAGTTGGTCCTCTGAATATATAAAGATACCACATTTACCTCCTTGGAGACTCTCTTGCTAACTCACTTTGCATCAGCGTCTCCAAACACCAATTCTGGTGTGCCAGAAGTACACTGGCAGTTACTGCTCTGGCCAGTACTCTTTTATTGTTCTCTCTTCCTGCCCCAATCAGGTCTTCTTTCCACCGGTGTCTTGTTTTCTATTTAGTTTGCAATCTCCTGATGGCAAAGATTGTACTTCAGCTCCCTCCAGTTTTGGTTCCAAGCACTTTGAGAACTTAGTTTGTTATTAGTAATAACAATAAAGTACCATGCTTTGTATGAACAGAATTAAAGCTTAGTTTTCCCCCATGCCCTCCATGCCATTTCTAGCAAGAGAGAGGGAACACAGTCAAACAGCAGACACTTTGTTACTGCAGTCTGTATCTGAGCATACTTAGAGTCTTTTCACAGTGAATACTGCAAGAAGTTCCATTTATTTCAGCATTAATCACTGTGAACAAAAGTGAAAGAATTTGGCCCCCACTAATGAAAGCCAGCAGTGCTCTGCTGTTGGCAAAGTTCAGAGCAATCCTTTCCCAGAATTTCAGAAAGCTAAAATGAAGTAGGATGAACATATAGGTGCCAATCTCTTGATAAACCAGAAAAGAGTGGAACTAATTTATAATTTAGTCTTGTTAAAGCTACCTTAAAATTATGATAGTTTGTATATGTAAATAAAAAGCAAGGAGAGTGTGCCAGGGCACAAGCTAGAACATTTTGTCCTCATTCACAGTGATTCTTATTTTTCTCTATCCAAAATATTTGTTTGTTTACTTAGATGTCAAAGAGGACACCTACTCATATGCCCTTGGTGCTTTTCACATAACTTCAACCACAGAATTAGTATTCTAATTCTCACTGTAGTCTGCTGTTAGGAAAACAGTCAATGGAAAACCTCAAACCTTTTCTTCCCTTCCAGTGGTAACCCAGACTTACAAGATCTCACTCAGACCATTAAGCCTGTGATAGAAAACAAAACCAGAGCTCTAGGACCCCCAAAAAGATAAAGACCACTGCCAAAGTTATAAATATTACTTGATGTGTTTATGTCTAGACTGTCTAAGCTACAATTTGTAGCTATAGAAGCACAGCAGCACCATTTTGAGTATAGTAAATTTCAAGAAGCTTCATTACAGTCAGTTCCTGAAGAATTAGATTCATTATAAAATTTGGCATTGCACTGATTAGCATCAGACTGCATCATTGATCTTGTAGATACTGTTATTTCCTCTTTTGCTTTATTATTACTTTCCAAGGGATACTAGTGTAAGGAGCCTGTGTCCTCTAAACAGCACATAGTAACCAAGGATGCACTCTTCACACATTTTCCTCCACAAGATGTATGCTGTTTTGTTCTCCTACAAGTAGACAAATATTGTGAGGTGATTAAATTAACAAAAAATCCTGACTCATGATAACTGTGGACAAGAGGATAAAAAGGAAAGACGCTGTACTTTTCACATAGTCTTTCAGTAGTTTACAAATAGCAAACCAAGATGTAGTCATGGTTCTCTTCCCTTAGGTCTGATTCTCTTCTTGCCAGGTGCACTGGAGTTTGTACAGTTACTTTACTAGAGCTAGATCAGGCTGCATAATGGAATCTATAGCAAATTAAAAACACACTGCTAATTAGAGGCCAGAATATTATGCAGTATCAATTAACTTGGTGTTTAATTACCATGGTGATTGGAAGGAACTATAAATTGCTAAATATATTATTAGTGTATCAGACTTCTGTGCCACAGTGGCATCAGAGCATGGGTATAACTAGTTTAGACTTTCCCCCAACATTTTACATGCTTGCAAGATTTTAAGACAGTACTTTCATTCCTCCCAATATTCTGTTATCAATGAGCAAATACAAATATAATAGTTCAGCTTCTTTAAAGACAACTGGGAACTTCCTCCTTTCTGTTCATCATATACGGCGGTTTCGTTGCAATTACTCTGAAAATAAACATTTTGGCAAGACTAATATCAAGCAGGAAAACTGCATTTTCTGTGGAAAATGTGCTTTCGTTTTCTTTCCCCCAGAAATGCTAGCCATCTTGTGCTGGATGTCAGAATGTATCAAGCAGAAAACACAAGTACTGATCAGCTGGCTGTTTATACACTTAACCAACACATGAAAAATGTGTGAGAGACCAGAATTTACCATTTTGTCAGGTATTCTAACTTTCTAAAAGGAAATGAAGCGTGTTTGACCTATTAATTATTCCTAACATGTACCCTCCTTCAAGCATATTCTGTAGAATATCTCTTATTGTAACTGCTACCATGAGGTGTAATACATCAAAAATACTCATGATGGTAATTCGACTTCTGAACAGCTGACTATGATTAAAAGTATAAAATAGGCATAGGCCAGTTGCTGCATGAGATGTGTTCTCATTACTCAATAGCACTGTTTCCTTTGGGAAGAAAACTACAATATCTGATCTTGCCTCTGGATTTAGTTTTCCACAATAAAGTACCTGAAATTAGTAAGATTTTTGTCAGTGCCTGCCCCAGAGTTTGGTCTAGGCTTGCTAGTTCAGTTCTGTTGCTGATTATGAAATTCAGCCATATCACTGCAGTTTATCTTAGTAACTTGCGGTGAGATAACATGGGATTAGCAATTGCTAGTATCTAGTCACTAATTACCTGCTTTCAGTAAACCTGGAAGTCTAGGGATATTTTTGATAAAGTGACATCTTCAAAAACGATACAGAAGGGAAGAGAATATCTTTTGTTCTATTGCTACATTCTGGCCATCACAGACAGCAGCTGAAGAAAGGGAGATCTATCTTCCAGACAGGCTGGGCACGCTAAAATGGTGCATCCAAGTGTGGCTGCCAGAAGAGCACTGCTGAAGGTTGCAGTACTGGCTGACGTGGGCTGGTGTTTGTGGGTGGTGACACAGCAGTATGATACAAAACCTTCAAAACTGAGTTTATTATTTCATCTTTAAACTGTGTGTCATGGCTCATCTTTATAGGACATCTGAGTACTACATCAGAAATTAATTTTTCATCTCTACCTGGCTCCTAACTGATAAAATTCTGTGGCAGAAAACAGGCATAGTAGGTCTTATTTACCAGTAATGGCTGTGTTGGTAAGAGATTAAATAGAGAGGCAGAGGTCAGAGGCAGATTTACTGGGTAGAGGAGCTGATTGTAGGAACCGTAATCCTCTCTTCTCCCATTAACATCTGCAGGTGTTTGCTCTGGGTCATGGGATGTGGGAGTATTTACATAATTATACTGTCTCCCTTCCAGATCTTGAATGCATCCATCCCTGGAAGGCATCCCTTTTCTCAAAAGAGTTTGTCCCATCATTTGGAGGACACTTTAGCTGGAATTGCAGGCAGAGGAGTGACATACAACCTCTGCAAAAGTTCTGGACAAGCAGAACATCTCCACTGTATCAGCTAAAGTAGAGTAGTTTAAGGTGAACCTTTTCAGATGACCCTTTTAAGAACAGGGGCAGAGGAAAACAAATCCACATCACAAAATAAGCAGAAGACATTACTAAAACAGTGGTAGCATGGAATACATCTGTTTGCTTTTAGCTTCTATGGGTATTGCTGACATTGCAGTTACAGCTGTAGTTTAAACAGATCGGGGATGTCAATAATGTTTAACGTGACTGCTTTACCTGGGCACACAGCTCTTCCAGTGTAGGACACTCACTTGCAGGAACATCAGCCTCTTCTTGCACATCACAAATACTCTACTGAAAGAGCAAGCAGTAAGTAATTGATTGTGACTAAATGAAATGAAGCCCCCTGAACTCCTTCTCAGCTATCAGATTCTCTGCTGGAGAAACATCCAAGATAGGGAAGGGGCCACAGTATTAAAACAGTATTTCCCAGAACACAGAGGAAGCAGAGTCACAAAATGGCTTTCCTAAATGGGATAAGGGCCCTGCTATTGCATTCTAGCTAGGCTACTGATGAAGAAATCAAAATTCATTTTAATCTGCAAAGTGTGCAAAACATGTCTGCCAGGGTTTGATTTTGAAACCTTTTAGGAGTGCAAGAGCTTGTAAGAGAAGTGATGCAGGGGGAAGGAGGTGGGAAGTAAGTGGGTGGAATGCAGAGAAAGTGGGAAAGAAAGGGGAGAGGCTGTGTTGCGAGGTCTGTGGCTTGATCTTGGGTGGAGAGTTGAACCTAGGCCTCTGGAAGAAAAAAAAAAAAGCTAATCTTCTTTCTGCAAAAGTTGAAGCATGGGTGAAACACCCATTACAGCCTCCCGGGGAAAAGGCAGCCCGTTGCCAGCAAGGTTTTCTGTCATGTCGTGGCGGGTGCCCTCTCCCTGGAGCAGCGGATGCCGGCCTTTCGCCTGCCGCGCTCGCTGGACGGCAAGGCTGGGGTGGCGGCGGGCAGCTCCCGGTCGCTGTCCAGGGACAACAGAGGCGGCAGCGGGAGGCGGCTGGGAGCTGACAGCAGGGCAGCCGCGGGGGCTCTGCCGGACAGTTCCCCAGTGACGGCCACGGCACAAGCGGGGTCACGGAATTTAGGCGCTGGACGGGCAGGGTCCCGGGCCGTCGGTGGTGTCTGAGCCCGAGGGTCGCGGGGTCCCGGTCAGGGCAGGAGCTGGGCCGGACTCCGGGCCACCTTCCCCGCCCCGCGGGGGCCGAGGCGCAGAGGAGGGAAGGAGGGCGGAGGGCGGCGAGGCGTC
>VZTN01011616.1:19639-46893 GCA_013400515.1 Erpornis zantholeuca
GGTGCAGCCAGGTCGGACCCCCCAGCCCGTGCAGGCAGCACCTGCCCGGGTGCCGGCGGGCAGCGCGGGGGTGCCCGCACAAGCAGTCGGGCTCGGGGCTAAGCCTGGCGATCGCTTCGTGTCGGAGGTGCCTTCTGAGCATCTGCGAAATGAAGAGGGTTGGCTTTGCCTCCGAGAAGCAGGCTCACCTGCTTCTCTGATCAGTTTTCTGAGTCTAACCAACCCGGTTGGTTCCTCATATGTTTTGCATGTGAGAAGTACCACAAGCCCCAAAGAAACACGGTCTGTTTCATTTCAGGCGCTTTTATAGCTTCAGGTCACCTACCTGCTCTGGAAAACCGGCCTCCTGCAGCCTTTCCATCCCCAGGTGGGGACCTGAAGGACGCAGAGCAGGGCAGGTGCTCCAGGAGGTCGGGTCTCATTTAGAGCATTGCTGTTGCAGCGGCACAGTTGCTTTATGCACACAAGCATACACCCAATTTGTATTTGTAAAATACTCCGTGAATTGGAAGATCTACAGGGCACATGCAAGTGCAAGGTAGATTTATTATACTGGAAAACAATACATCAAGATTTATGAGCAGGATCATGTATAATGAAATCTAATTTGTAAAGATGGATTCCTCTGCCACATCCTACAGCATTGATAGGAATTTAGTGACCTTGCCTAGGGCACTGTGACATGCTACTATTGTATAATACAGAGGTAAATGATGCAGGTTTTCAGACTATGTCTACAGCACATTAGTTCTCATGTACATATAATTAAAGTAATAGATTAAAATTGCATGTAGTTTTTTTAAAAATTCATCTAAAACGGGTAACTTCAATAATGAATTACTAACACAACTAATTTTGTAATATTATGTTTAACCAAAATACTAAACTTTTAATTTTTTAATTTACTTTTGATTCCCCTATTCCTATATTGATAACAGACGCCAGCAGACATTCAGCAAGGATACTGTTGGCTATTTTTTTCTTTTTTGGTCAAAGACAACTATTGCTTGATTGAGCAAAGAACCTGGGCAGGCTGCCATGATACTGTAGCCAACTTCTTAAAGCAACTGGGTATTAAAATTGATGGAGTCAAAACTTTTTATTTAAGGTGGATAGAATACTAATGTCCTGGGTTTATGCACTGCCATAATTTAAGTGCGATGCATAATACTCTGGTGAGACGCTGATGCACTTGCCCTTTAATTAAATTACTCATCTGACAACATAATGAAATGTGTACAAATATCTGTTGATGCCAGATCTGTTCTCTTCTTCTGATGCTTTTCTGTCTCTGTCATTTTTGTCCTTGTTTTTATATTTGTTTGTTGTGCTGACCTGCGTAGCTGCAGTCTATATTCCTAGGCCTCTTCTTCCAGCTTTTGTTAATGAGAAGGCAGGGAATTTAAGCTGATCTAAATGCGTCACTATTTGCTGGTTGCCAGACCAGCTTCTTCTCCATCGCAATAGATCTGCTCCCAGTCGGGCAGATAGTTGTACAAGTTCCATCTTTTTCCTCAAAGTTGGCATTGTAGTTTAGCTCTGACTGGCAGTCAGAGCAGCAGTGAAACTGGTACCTAATGTTAAAGAGCAATGACCAAAACAAATTGTAGTTTTAACTGTCAGTGTGCTGTCGTATTCCAATCATCAAGCCAAATAGACTTGTGATTAAATCCTCACTGTGATGATGGCTTTGCAGGCATTTACATTGTTACTCTTTTGGTCTGCTTTACTCTTTTATCTATTTGTTAAGGATCCAGACACAAGTTGCCCAAGACACACCTGTAAAGAAAGTAAGCACATTTTTATAATTCATAAAAATTATATAATTGTTAGGGTTGGATGAGATGTTGGGAATTCTCTGGTTTAGTCTCTAGCTCAGAGCAGGATCAGCACTGGGAGCAGAACAGGTTACCCAGGGCTTCCCCCAGGGCTCATTGGGAAGGGTTTCTGCCCTCATGTCCGTGTGCTGGAGCAGAGGGCAGCAGGACACTGTCAGGCAGCCAGGGTGTAAGCTGGAGAAAGGAGCTGCATCTTGTCTAGAGCAAGGAGAGCGATGAACTTTGGCTCAGCTGCTCCCAAAGATACAGAGAGTGTGGCTGGGTTGCTGTGGGAAGTAGGTTGTTCATAGAAAGACTGCTACAGTGTGCTCCTCCCCTCCCTCCCCTCCTCACCCTTTACAGCAGAGGTGATGAGCAGCAGCCTGGCTCCTGGTGTGCTCCTGGACAGGGCTGCTCCATACTGTCTCTTATTCAGGACAGATCTATGGTGCCCAGCAGCTCTTAGTCACTTTTTCTGATTCACTGACTGGGATTTGTTTTTTAAACAATGGGTGTACCCTCTACAGTGCCAAAAATCGTGCCCTTAGGGGTTTTTTGTGCTTTTTATAATTTTTGCAGAGGTATTTGACACTGTTTCCACTATGCTTATGGTTTAAATTGGAATTCACAAACTGAATGGGAAATGTACCAGAATTTTAACTCCCTGTGGGGACCTATTCACCTGAAAAGTTATATAAAATACTCTTGGTTTAATTTAACTCTGAATCACTTTGCCAGTATTGAAAACCATTGTTTAAGGAATTTGACTTAGGTATTTAGCAGATTCTCCAAAAGTGATGACTTAAGGCAGTTCTGAAATCCCTGCTCAAACCATGATCACCTGTTACAGTAAAACCCAAGAGTTGCAGTTCTTACATTCCTTGTATGTAAGGGGAAAGTGCCACCCTCTATCTGGCATTCTTTCTATACACTAAAAAAAAAAAAAATTAAAAAAAAAAAGTTTTAACTTTGAAGTCAGGAAACACCAGAGGTAAGGATCCTTGTTGCTATATTGTACAGCCTCCTGGTAGGGTAGGGTTGTCATGACTGACATGACTGACATGATTGATTGATGTGATCACCTCACCCTTTTTTTCCTCAGAATTTTCCAGCCTCATTTACTGCAGAAAGTGATGATCCCTGTTTGCTGAATCTCTTAAGTAGAGCCTGCTATGCTTCAGCTTTCTCAGATCCTGGACTGAGCACAGAATTATGAATTCCCTCAGGTGTTCAAGAGCTGGTGCTTAGGAGCACTGTCTTGAATATGCCATACCATTAATGTTTTAGTTGTATTCCTAGAAGCTGCAAGGTTACATTGTTCCCATTTCACAGATAGAAACAAGAGGCAAAATGAGGCTGAACCACAGGAATATCAGCTTTTGTGAGTTAGAGCTTGAATTACCTACTCCAGTATTCAAATTATGGCTCTCAGTGGCTGCTGTTGCACAACGTTGTGCAAATGAGAGTTCAGGGTCTCACTCTCTTGCACCCAGGGATTGCAGTTTCTGGTGGTCTGGTCAGATTTGGTTTCAAGTGACTTGGTGTAAAACAGAGAAGAATGGAAGGTGCACACAGGGACACAATTTACTTGTCATAGTCTCAGAAACCTGTGTTTTTTTCTCTCTCCTACCACAAGAGCTGCAGCAGGGCTGATACATGACCATTGCCCATCATCAGATAGGATCCTTGGAAACTGCATGTGCAGATGAAGATGAGACTTTGTTTTAGTGCCTAGTGGGAAGAGGTCTGAGTTAGAATTAAGCTGGTGAATTCAATTTTGAGAATTACTGAAGCTTGCAAACGTAATTTTGTGACATAGCATTCTTCTAATAAGAGAAACCTTTGTCTCTGATTTCCGAGGTTTAGCATTTAGCTGTGGTTTAGCAATCTTCATGGATTGCTGCCAGGATTTCTGCTCTGTAAGGCTGCCTCCACTGGGCTTGTGGCACAGATACAACCCCATTCTTTTTGACAAATCTCTTCTCACCAAAGCTTCATGTCCCACAACTTTTTGTATGTTCTGTGTTCTCAAATAGATTAAATCCCTACTTGATCTCTTCTACTCTTCCAGTACAATTCCTCTTCTCTCTCCATTGACATCCGCTCTACTGCCTGCTGTGACAGCCCTATCAGACGGGACACCCTTGAGCACTGTCCTGACTCATACTTAGCTACAGAGCTCTCCAGAAGCAACTGCCTGGGTAGTTTTGGGGACCAAAAGTTTCAGATGCTCCCACTCTTTATTTGTCTTGGCCATGCTTTGGGTAAAAGGAATTTGGGATCAAGTTTTTCACCACACCTCCAGTGGTTTGTTCAGACTGGCATTTCAAACTTTTTTAACTTGTCTGAGTTTGGGCAGATTTTTCAGGCACCAGTGCTAAACTGACTCATGAACCTTCCCTGTGAGGTTGCAGGGTTTTGTTTCAAAGGATGAAGCACTAATGTCTCAAACCAAGTAGTATGAAAATGTCTGGTGGGACAACATACCATGAACTAACTTTTTCTTAGAAATTGATTACCTGAAGCTCCAAAACTGAAACAAAAACATAAGGCAGGCTCATGAGTAAAAGAAAATCTTAGTCTAAAGAAGAGAAAATTAAGACCTTTGAATGGAAAGTTTTAGAACTCCTGCTCTTGGGTGTCCTTAACTGTTCAGGAGGACCTTATCAGTTGATTGGCTGCTACAAGGATCCCTTCAAATGTGACTGAAATGCATTTATATCAGAGATGAAATTGAACATTATCTGATGTAGGTAGAAAATGGAGAATAATTTGCCCAGCAGAAAGTACCTGCCACATTCAGCATGTGGCAGAGATGACAAGGCAATCCACTTGCTCCTCTCAAAAGTAATTTGTGGTTGGTTTGTGGGTTATTGTGATTTTATTGGGTGCAAATGAACAAGCCTAAGTTTGTAATTGCACCTCTGACAGCATGGTGCTCCTTGGCACCTGCTGATCTGTTGATCCTGGGGAATACAGAAGTGAAAAGTGGGTCTTAATTTAAAAAACTAGTGGTCACAACCAGATCTGTGTGAATTTAACACAGTCTTTTGTCATGCCTGTAAGGAGTCAAGAGCAGCTGTATTTCTGCATCCTAATTAAAGAAGCATCAAATCTATAGGTTCCTCATAGTTTTTAGTTTTCATTTAAAATGCAGCATTTTAAGAAACTTGCTTTTGAAGTTTTTACTCTGCAAAGCTGAAATTTATTTTGGGGTGAAGTCATTGGAAACCCCAAAGAAAATAGTGTACCAGGCTCTCAGGTCCTCTGAGAACTCCTGAGGAAAGGCAGGTGTCCCAGTAAAGGACCAGCCTTGAGTCTGCTGCATCTTGGTATTATTACATTACTGAAATTTATTCTCAATTAAGAGCTTTGTATACAGTGCAAATGTAGCAGATTGATCTACTTTAAAGCCATTCTTGAAACAAGTGGATTTTTTTATAAAATAATTCTGCAAGGTCAGTTTTCATTAAAGCGTGCAGGAGATGTACATGTGAAAAATGTGGTATTTGGTGGGCATACTTTTATGTTCTATTTTAAAATCATGCACATAACATTTTTAGAAAGCAAAGTGGAGATGTTGCTGTCTATGTCCCCACCAGTGCACTGGAGAGTACAAGATACTGATCCTCATGTATGTTGATAAGATGTATATGTGTAAATTCCTCCCTAACTCAGCCCCATCAATGGGAAAAGACTGTCCTTTGTCAAGGAGAAAAGTTATGAAAGACATTCTTTATTCGTGATGGAGTGCTTTAGGGAAGAAAGAAAGTGACTTATGAGTGATTCATTTGGCCAGGCATGCCAGGAAATTTTCTGCTCTCAGTCCTAAAGAAAATGTAGTAGCCAAAAAAGTAGTCATTGATCTCATAAATTAATTTAGTTGTGCCATACATTCTCTATTAATGCGAGGAGGGGTTTTAGATAAGTTTAATTAAAGCATGAAGAGGCTTTTCTTTGCACCTATGTTTTATGGGTTATGTCAGTATTCTGTAAGTTCCATCTCCATCCCCAGGCACTCCTCAAAGGCCAGTGGTTTGAATCTAAAAAGGGGGCAGTGGTGACAAAATACCACCATTGTTAGTTCTGCTGCTGCCAGGCTCTCATGACCCTCAGCAACAAGAAGTTAATTCCAGAAGTACAATTACAAATATACCAATATGTTTGACCTGCCAAGTATTTCTGTATCAGCATGAGACTGTGAAGGAGGGGTGATGGAGGACTCCCCCTGTCTCAAAGTCCAGAGAAAGATGTATTTTTCTCATTCTTGTGGCTCTGCTGCAATTTGCCATGTAAGATTTGGAGTGATCATGGAGAAGTAGCAGAGGTTCCCAGGGTGACAACAACATTCATCTTCTGTTTTTACATTTAATACATAGATTTTGTATTTGAATGAGTACTGCTTCCATCCTAGAGAGTAGTATTGGGGATTATTTTGCTAAAAGAAATCCAATTTTGAATACTTAGTTTCCTGAAATATCAGCTGATAAAATGCAGAATCAGGCAATAGAACTGGATACTATTTGAATCAGTCAGTTTCTATTTGATAGCTTTAGAAAAGATTCTTGATAGATCTCTATCTCTCTGGAGCTTGGCTGTTCACAGATTTCAATGACACATTAATCTTTAGAAAATACACTTTTCTTTTTTCCTAAAAAGTTATTATATCAGTCTTTTTTTATAGTACAGTTTTTTGGTTGATTTGGATTTGTTTGGTTTGGTTTGGGTTTGGGTTTTTTTGTTTGGTTGGGGTTTTTTTTTGCCACAGGCTTTCTGTGGTTTCTTGAGCATTCACAAGGTTCTTTCAGTTCCCAGTAAACAAATATTTCTCCTTTTCTCTCTGCACATACCCATGACCTCAGATTATTCCACCTACAGATGCTTCTATGTGACTAGAAGAAGGCTGATACCTTGTCAATTCTCTACACTGTGCCTTTATGGAATAGTCCTGTAAGCATTGTACTTACTGCTGATGTTTGCAGACCATAATACTGGAAACAATTCATAGTGTTATTTTTCCAGAAGCAGTAATACAATACTGTTTAAGTTCCTGTACATTTAAATAGATGTGTTTATTGGTGATCATATTTTTCCAAGATATATAGGAGCTGATATAGACTGATAAAGATACTTAATGTATTTGTCTGACATTAAATAGTGATGATGATTTTCCATTCCAAGATTGCTTCTTTATAACAGTCATGGCATATTAAATAATGTATCTTCTCTGTTATTTCCTACTAGGTGTTTTTGTATTTATTCATATGACTCTAATCCTATAGGCTGCTTCCATGTCCCCAGGCAAGTGACTTCATTTATAATAATAACTGTGCCAGAACATTTATATGGAACATTTATATCCACAATAAACTTTTAGCTGCTTAGTGAACGTGAATAGTCTGTTGGTGGCTGGCCAGCAAATTCCAAAACATGTGAAATTTCTGGGCTCAGGAAGGTGCTGGAGACTGGACTCCCATTCTTCTGCTTTCCCAGCTACAGTAGGATGTGGTGTTTAGTTTCAGGAATCATGAAGTCCCAGTTTTGAATTTTGTCTTACTGCTTTCTGCTTTAATGAAAAAATCCTTCAAATTGTCATATTTCTAGGGTTTCCAAGAACTCAGATGACTAAACAATTTGAATTGTGCAATACTTGTGTCTCAGTTTGAGACAAATTCACAGAACAATATTCTGATAGAAAGCAGGTTGTAAAAAATTTATTATTTAACATTATTATTCTTTTCTTGTGTGTTTGTTAAATAAATTGTTTTGTTTCTTCTTCACTTTCCTCCAAAAAAATATTTCTTTTCCCTAACCTAGTGAAAGAAAAATAACTACAACCTACTTTCTATGAGAAAATATTGTCCTCTGACTTTGTCTTGAACTGAGACAACTTGCCAGGCATTGGCCTTGTTTCACAGCAGTGCTTTGACTCACATTTGTCTTCTTGTATTTTGTACTTCTTGCATCTCTTGAGACAGATGTTCTGTCTTGCTCTTCCTTATTTCTTTGGTTTTTCTGTCATACCATGGCCAAATCTTGTGCTGCTATATATCATAACTGCTTTGAAAATCATCTCCTTCAGTCACAATTCATTGAGAAACTCAGCTTTCACTTCTACTTAAGCATATCTACATAGCAAATTTAAAAAGGAATTGTGAACTTCAGAGTCTGAAAAACCAATAAAAAAACTTATTTTGTAAAATGTCAGTTTCAAGCCAACCTCTTGATTTTAAATAAGTGATACCTGTGTAATGATTCTTGGAAATTTGGATTTAAGAATATAATTTGCAATTAATTAAGAATTTGCTATATTTTCTTTTGATTATTATATGCTAAAAATTATGACAGTATAGAAGGTTCCTTGACGGACATTAGAGCATTCACAAGAAGACTGCACTTTTGTAGCTCCTTTGCACATTCTGTTTACAGTTAAAAAGGAAAATATGTTGACAGTCAGACCAACCTGGTGCACCTTGTACTGCAAATAAGCAAAGGCTGAAGGCATGCAGGTATGTGTGCAGCAAGCAGCTATGCTCCAAGAAGGGATCAGCTGTAGTTCATGGCACTTGGTTCCATAAAACACCAGACTTCAACAATGAATTTAATTCCTTCACATAACAATCCATTTCATGTGAAACACTCTGCCTGTCATTCCAGTAGAGGGCAGTAATTTACATACAGTAGTGGCAATTAGTGTGTGTACACATCGTGCGTCACAATATTAGCCACAATAGCTGGTTTTGTTAAGGTAGGGCAATATTCTAGGCATTCTCTGCCCCTAGGGATAGAGTGCCACCCAGAAGCCTTATTTTCTGAGCCTTTGCAGCAGGATGCCTAGCAGTGCAGAAGTGGAATTTATGAGAATTTATGAGAATTAAAAAATAAGGTGTTTTCAGCTATCATGGTGATCAAAACTAAACATACTCTGCTGTATATAATCACCAGAGCTAATTGCATTTCAACAGATAATTTCATAGTGATACTGATGCTTTCTTTGCTGCTGTTGAACATTAAGTATATAGAAAAGATTATCTGTAAAACCTTTTTTAGAGAAGTCATTTTCAGCAACATGCAGTGTACATGTGGAAGAGGAGGCACTGAAACTTAAAAATGTGGTGTTTCTTTAAGCTGTAAGAATTTGATTCCTAATCTATTTCAAAACATTGTGACAAAATTTCTACTTAGCAAAAAGTTGTTCAAACCATGGGTATTTCTTTGGCAGCAAGATAAGTTCATTAACTTGACAATAGCTTGCTTAATTTTATAAATACTTCACAAATTTTACTTGTCACAGACATAAAATAATGTGAGGATAATTGGTTTCTTCTGTTACTTGAGCTGGTACTCCCATAAATGAATAGCATTTGATTGCATGGCACTGGTGCTCCCATAAACCAAGGAATTTTTCTGGGGAGGACTGGTTTTCCAGGCTGTGATGATGCAGAGGGGCACTGAACCTTCACAGGTCATTTAATACAGAAGCACTTTAAAATACAGCCACAAAACTGGAGTATTGGTTTTGTTATTGAAAGAATTTAAGGGGAAATTGCCTCAGGACAGTAGCATAGTTCAAATGTTCAAACCTTATATCATATGTAGATCTGTCTGAATTTGATCAAAAATTAGTTTGAAATATCTTTGTATAGTCTTTTGTTGCTGTAATTTACGAAGAAATGTAGAGTAGCTGCCAGTTCCAGAAAAGGATAGCTTAAGAGAAGGTTGAAAGATATAAGTCAAAACCAAAGTTAGAAATGTAACTTCTCTCAGTCAAAATACCAAAAAATTACATATAGCATTACAGAAAAAGGGTTCCTAAAGATTTAGGAGCCTCCTGCATTGGTTCATAGCTTAGACTTCTCTAAAATGTGTTTCATACCTGTGTAAATTTATGTTGGATTCATTGCATGAAGGAGCGAGGACTTAAGCATTTGTCCCAGCCCTTAGGTTATTTTTGATGTGCCTCTCATTCCTCTGCTAACTACACCTCTTTTTTCCCTTCCCCTCATCCTGATCTGAATGCCATGCTCTTTCACAGCTTATCCAGAAAAATGCCGTAGTAAATTATTTGAGACTGAGTCGTTTATGTGTCAGATGACTGCTGAAAGGATATGAGAATGGCATCTCATGGTCTTGCTCAGTTTAAGAGGTGTCTTTAACATAAGGACAGATTTTTATTGAAATAAATCAATTTTACAAGGAGATTTCAGCCATTGGATTTATAGTAAGAAAGAAACTTCTTATTTATTACATTAGAAGGACCACAGCTGGGAATGCACCCATTAATAGACACAAACAGATGGATTCTGACAAGTCTGTGAACTATTCACACTCTTTTTTAGCAAATATTTTGCTACAATCCTAACTTGCAAATGTTACTTTAGAAACAAATATGTAACCATCTATCTCAAGGCACAAAACTAAAGAGTCATGAGTAACATTAAAAGATTGTAAAAGCTCATTATGCATATGATACTCATTTGAAATTTAGTAAGTAGTTTAAAACACTCCTAAAAGCTTGGCTTAGTTCAATAAATGTTTTTAATTATAAATAAAGTCATAGAATCATTTAGACTGGAAAAGACCTTTAACATCATCAAGTCCAAACTTATTTGGACATTATTTGGACATATCATTAACCCAACACTGCCAAGTCCACCACTAGGCCATGACCCTCAGTGTCACATCAACACATCTTTTCAATGCCTCCATGGATGGTGACTCCACTACTTCCCTGGGCATCCTAATGCCTAACAACCCTTTTGGTGAAGAAAGTTTTCCTAATATCCAATGTAAACCTCCTCTAGTGCAATTTGAGGCTGTTTGCTCTTGTCCTATCCCTTCAAAGAGCCCAATCCCCATCTTACTACACCCTCCTTTCAGGCAGTTGTAGAGAGCAATAAGGTCCCCCCTGTGCTTCCTTTTCTCCAGGCTAAACAACCCCAGCTCCCTCAGCAGCTCCTCACAGGACTTGTGCTCCAGACCCTTCCCCAGCTCCTCTTCCCTTCTCTGGATACACTCCAGCACCTCAGTGGCCTTCTTGTAGTGAGAACTGAACACAGGATTCAAGATGCGGCCTCACTAGTGCTGAGTACAGGGGGACAGTCGCTGCCCTGGTCCTGCTGATCACACTACTCCTGATGCAGGCCAGGATGCCATTCTTGGCCACCTGGATCCACACTCTGGCTCATGTTCCACTGCTGTTCACCAGCAGCCCAGGCCCTTTTCCACCAGGCAGCTTCCCAGCCGCTCTGCCCCCAGCCTGTGGTGCTGCATGGGGTTGTTGTGATCCAAGGGCAGGACCCAGCACTTTGCCTTATTGAACATCACACAGTTGGCCTCAGCCCTTTGATCCAGCCTGTCCAGACCTCTCTGCAGAACCTTCCTGCCCTCCAGCAGATCAGCACTCCCACCTGACTTGGCCTGATCTGCAGGCTGACTGAGGGTGCACTCTATCCCCTTGTCTAGATTGTTCATAAAGATACTAAGCAGAACTGGCCCCAGTAATAGGCCCTGGAGAACATCACTGGTGACCAGCTGCCACCTGGATGCAACCCCATTCTTCACCACCCTCTGGGGACAGACATCCAGCCAGTTTTTTATCCAATAAAAAGTGCACATGTCCAAGCCATAAGCAGGCATTGTCTCCAGAAGAATGCTGTGGGAAAAGGTTTCAAAGGCCAAAAGTTCAGGTAGACAGCATCCACAGCCTTTCCTTTATCCGCTAAGTGGGCCACCTGGTCACAGAAGGAGATCAGGTTGGTCAAGCAGAACCAGCCTTTCATAAGCCCATGCTGGCTGGGCCTGATTCCCTGGCTATCCTGCATGTGCCACACGACAGCACTCAAGATGGTCTGCTCCATGACCTTCCCTGGCACCAAGGTCAGGTTGACAGGCCTGTAGTTCCCTGGATCCTCCTTCTGACCCTTTTTTTGAATGGGCGTCACATTTGCTAACCTCCAGTTGACTGGGACCTGCTCAGTTAGCTAGAGCTACTGGTAAATGATGGAAAGTGGTTCAGTGAGCACTTTTACCAGCCAGTACTTTTGGGTGAATCCTATCTGGTCCCATAGACTCATGTGTATGTAAGTGGTACAGCAGCTCACTAACCATTTCCCCTGGGATTATGAGGGCTTCATTCTGCTTGCTCTCCCTGTCTTTCAGCTCAGGGGGCTGAGTACCCCATGAACAACTGGTCTTATTATTTAATACCTGAGGCAAAGTAGGCATTAAGAACTGCAGCCTTTTCCTCATCCTTTGTCACTATGCTTCTGCCTGCATCCAATAAAGGATGGACAGGCCAGTGTTCTTTAATGCCTTCATAAAAAGCTTGGATGCAGAACTTGAAGGTATACTATGTTTGCTGATGATGCTAAACTGGGAGGAGCTGTTGACTTCCTCGAAGTCAGAGAGGCTCTGCAGAGATATCTTGATAGAGGGCTGGACAACCACCAACAATATGAAGTTTAATAACACCAAGTGCCAGATTCTTTTGTTTCCAGATGTCTGGTGTGCAGAAGTCCCCCATGAGAACAAGTGCTAGTGATTATGAGACTTTTCTCAGCTGCTTACAGAATATTTTGTCTTACTCCTCATCCTTTTTGGATGGTCTACAGCAGACTCTCACTAAGACGTCTGCCTTGTTGGCCTTCCCCCTGATTCTTACCTATACACACTCAACCCAGTTGTCACCATCATCAAGCTCTAGATAATCAAAACACCGTCTAACCTACAAAGCTATCTTACCACCACTCCCTCCTTGCCTGTCCCTTCTGAAGAGTCTATAGCCACCCATCGCAGCACTCCAGTTGTTCGAGTCATCCCCACATATCTCTGTGATGGCAGCTGTGTCATAGTTTTCCTGCTGCACGATAGCTTCCAGCTGCTCCCATTTGCCCATGCTGTGTGCATTGGTGTAGGTACACCTCAGCTGGGCTGTTGATCTCCCCATCCTGACATTAAGCAGAGAAGTTCCTCCACCTGGGCACAATCCCCCAGCTGTGCTCACAGGTGCCACCCCACACTGGCAGTGTGTTCCCTCCAGAGCTGTCCGGGCAGCTGTGCCAGCCGTGCCGGGCGCGGAGCTGAGCGAGGCCGTGGCTTTCTGCCAGGGGGATATCACTGCTCCCTGGTGGGGCTGGCACTGCCTCAGCACCCTTCCTGCAAACTGCTGTGCCACACCCTGGTCACTAGTGCTCCCTAAGGGCTTATTTTATCTGTGGGTCCCCCAGCCAGCTGCTGTCGTGCTAGATGTGTGTCCTGGAGGCTTGAGGCTCCTCATTTCACTCATGCTGAGTTAAATCCTTTGCTCCTGGCCCCTGCCCCAGTCATAATGGGTAGGGTTTCTGTACAGATGTGGTGAAGTGAGGATTTTCAGCGAAGGCTGGCACCACTTCCATTTGTGGAAGTCACTGTCTGAGAGAAGGTATATGTTCCACTTCAGAACAGCTCACTAAACAAAGTAGCAGAAAATTAATTATACAATATAGGTAGCTGCTAGAGGAGTTGACAGTTAAAGAAAAATTATGGGAGGTGGACTGCTGGGTAGTAATATAACCAGTGACTCAGATCGTGTACTTGCAAGTAAAACCAATGTGTAGCGCACATTATTTCTCTTCAATTGTTAAACATTAATTTGTAGATTTAAAATTTTATTGATCATCACTGTATTTCTGGTGTCATAGAAAGGTAAAAATTACAACTGATTCCTCTTTTTGTGTAATTTATTACTTCATTTACTTTTACCATAGCTTCTCTTACTTTCCTCAGTTGAGAATTTTCAAGCCCCATGACAGCATTTAGCCCACCAGCTTCCTTTGAATAAACTGGGAAATTATATCACCAAAAAGACACAGTCAACATCCAGAATGTCAGTAATCACCCTTAAAATGCATAACCAAACATACATACACTGAGCCTCTACATGAATTTCTGCCAAATGGTGAGGTGTTTGGAACTTTCCCAGTTTCTTTCCTGGGAAGAAACTTTTACAGCTTCATTATCAGCTAAAGAGTTTGATCATTTGTTTTCCTGCCAATCACATTAAGAAAAATAAAGAGCTTTTCTGAAATCAGCAGAAACACTCTGAATTCTGATGTAAGGATGGCTTTTATCATCCTGACTTGGCTCATTCCATCACTCCTGAACATAAAGAAACATTAGTTCATAGAGAATCAGAAACATACAGTTCTATATCAGCTCACAGATGAGTATTTTGGTAATTATATTTGCGCTCTCTATATATCCCTAACAGCTCCAAGTGCTTTTGTTTCAGAACAAAACTGATAATTTGATAATGGTTTGAATTCAGCAGAGCACTTAAATGCAGTATAAATTTAAATTATTAAATGTTTGAATCATGTGGACTAGTCAGTTCTGTTATATTTAACTTCTAAATCAACAGTATATTCTTTTAAAAATATAATCTATTAAATCAGTATGGTTGGATTTGTGAGTTCACCAGAAAGAGGATGGTACCAAAACATCCATATTTCCAACATACAATAAAAGAGAAGATACTATACCTAATCCAATTCAAAGAGAGGACAAATACATTTCAGAATCTAGGTTAGACAAGACACTACCAAATAAAATTGACTCTGAAACATCTGGTTTGTTTTATAGAAACCATAAACATGTGTAATTACTAAACGGCCTAAGCTGTTTCTTTGGAAGGCACCCTAAACAACAAGGGCAGCAGGACAAGTGTTTACAAAGCCAAGGCATATACATTAATCATGGCATGGCATCATTTTAAAGAAACTATCAAATTCAGAGGGATTATAAAACAGCTGGGATGAATTGTTGAGGAACTGTTTTAAATCTCTGGATTCTAGGTCACAATAGAGGCTGTAACACAGGGCACTCACTAGCTCTTGTACTCCTTTGTGTTGCTTTCTCTTAAGGGAGAATCATGACTTGTAGAGGCCTGGAACCATTAGCTCTTCTTTTATGGAAAGCATCAGTTGGTGCAATCATTAGGGATCTTGAAACTGGGAAGAAGTTTATTGCTGTGACAGATCGGGCAACATATGGAAGGAAGTAAGATGTTCTCCAGAGACAGATCAAGTTTTTGCCAAGGCATTTTACTGAAATTTTGGAAAATAAACAGGTCATTAATTGAGTCCAGATTTAGCTACTGCAAATTGTGCAAAGATGTTGCAAAGCAGATGCTTTCCCCTATTTGTTTTTACGACCCTTTCTATTTATAGATGCTCTTATTTGATGACTTGCTTCTTTAACAGAGGGCATTGTTTTACACCGGAAGTCTCATCGCAGTTTTGCCAGTAGATGCCTGACTAAAACATACATGTTCACACAATTGCAGGGGATGAAACACTCAGCAGTAACGTAAGTAGGAAATAATCAGTAGGAAGAAGTTAACATTTAATTCTTCCCTGGGTTTCTTAGCACATGACAGTTTTCAGCCATTCTCTATGCAGACCATGCTAGTGAAATGGTAGAGGCAAAGAAACTTATCGCAAGGACAGCATTCTTATTAGACTTGTGTCACCAATGAAGGCGTGAATACAATCCATGTTCGCATTTCTCTAGCTTCCCAAGTTGTGTGACACAGCCACTGATGTACCTGACAGCCCCGTGGGAGCATAACTTCAATTTAAACTCCAGATTAAGGTTGGATCCCAAAATGGGAATGTAGCAGCCAAGTCAACTATGCTACCAACTGACAGAAATACTTGAGAAAAGAAATATTCATTCTTTTTCCACTTAGGTTTCTTTTAGTCTTCAGAATGCCGGCTCTATTTTATGCTCTATCCACACAATCTTGATTCATGTTATAAATAACATACTGAGTGAAAAGCATCTGCCCTGACTTAAAAGCAGTGAGTCTAGTGGGGATGCCTTCTAAAAGGATTGAGCTAGTCACACCAGGTCCTTTACAGTCAAGACAGAAATAGGTACCTCTGAAAGCAAGTCCTGTCATCCTGAAATAGATGTGTGAGACAAGGGGAATGAATTGCCCTACGGTGGTACTTATTTCTTACCATAATCCTAGCCAAGTGACAGCACCAAAGACCTGCTTGCAGTGACAGACTGGGAAAAGCCATCTCTTGAACTGCCACCTAAGTGCCTTTGATATGGAAATCAGTGAGCCACTAGCTGTACAGAAGTTTTGTTTTAGAGATTGCTGCTTATAGCATATCTAGCTTCATTTTAAGGTACCTGCTCAAGTACGCAAAGCAGGAGATGGAGCTGATGAGGCACCTGAGACTTCAATGGCACTTGAACATGCACTTAAAGGTACATGTCCTGACAGTAACCTGCCAGTGTGCCTGAACCTTGCATAAATGTATTTCTTAATTTCCAGTTTATTCTGGGGAGGCAGATTGTGAATTACACATCTTTAGTAGACATTCTGAATTCGCTGTAATAAAAACTGTGTGATTTTACTTGTGAACCCTGACAGGCATAGCTAAGCAACGGGGGCAACAGCCATGCAGAATTCATAATGCATGTTTTAAAGTGCATTGCAAGGTTCATTTTTTAAATTATTAGGCAGTTATTCAATGTGTAAATACTTATTTTACTGTGTCCTCAGTCAGCTCAAAAGTCCATCAGGCTCAGCTATCCTGTTTTTCACAACGGCTGCTACTGAATGCCTAGGAAAGAGTATAAGAACATGACAAGTTTATGGTATGACCTCTTAGCTTCCAGGTTTCAGTAAATAGTTCTTTGCTGATGTTGTTAACAGGGCTGCCAATTAGGAGCAAAGTAAACTGGAGTTTATGATGTGACTGTGCACTTCCTAGCTGAGCTACACCTAAGCTTGTGAGACACATAGACTGTTTCCCGTTTGAAATGTTCTGCAGACGTGTAATCCTTCACATCACAATTGCTATTTTAAAAAGTTATTTTCATGTTATTCCCAGGTGTCATGGTCAGAGTTGCCTCCCTGTCACTAGTCTGAGCAAAGTGAAGTGCCACTAATCTGAGCAAAGTGGGAACAAAGTTTATTTTTAAAGCAATACAGGCTTGCTAGTGGTTTGAAAACAAAACATTCAGAACATTCAGTGGTTTGAAAACAAAACTCAGTTTGGTTTTAATTTATCATCCAGCCTATTATGTTTGGTAACATATTAGGAACCAGTGAGTATATTATTTGTCATAAGCTCCCCAGCACATATATGGAGAAAAAATAAGGACTGAAATACATGAATCTCTGCTTCATTCTTTTGCAATCCAAGAAGAGAGTACATACAAAGTACTTGAAAGCCAATCCTGGTCTCAGCTACATACATGCAAATCCTGAGCACTTATGGGATATACAATGAATTCTGGCTTGGATTAAAGATCTCCACAGCAGCACGGTCTGGAAACTTCTTCCAGGACCCAGTTTTGTCTTCATTTCATGTCCTTATAGCTAAGAACAGCACTTGCCTATCAAAATCTGATTGAACAAGAGGCAAAAAAAATTGGCAAACAGGACCGGCCTTCTTCACAGGTCAGGTGCAATTTCAGTTTAGCAATATTTTGTTGCCCAACTTGAGATACTTCAAAGAGGTCTTGTGTCCAGACTGAGGAAACCAACCTTCCCAGAAAGTCAGAGCTTTTCAAGTGTCATGGAAAACAGACCCAAGATGAGTAGTTCCTTTTGAAGGTTTTGGCCAAGGAATTTTTCCAGTAAAACTACATTCCATAAACATGGAGCAACACCTTAAGTAGACAACAACAAATGAGGAACACCGTGAGGTTGATTTGAAACAGAGCTGTATATTCAGACAGTGGGGCAGGGAGAAAGCCTGTGAGAAGGATGTGATAGGATGCCAGGATAAACATGAGGGAAGACAGCAATATTTTCATCACTCTGTAATTGAGAGGGTAAAAAGAAATTCACAGCTGGAATGGAACTTATCAACCAACTCTCTTGGTGTGCCTATTTCGAGCAGAGGGGGAATCAACAGAGGAAGAATCTTGGTAAGTGGCTGCTGAAGGAGGGTATGCAAGGGAGTGTGTGAGCTAGAGAGCAGAGAAGGGAAGTACACCTGTGTTGGGAACTGGAGGAGAAGGAAGGAATGTCTGCTGGAAAGTAATTCACCTTGCCTGCATTGCTGCAGGTTCTAGGCTTTTTCTGTCCCTTCCTGCACACTGGAAGCATTCCCCAAAGGCAGGCTATGGGGAAGGAGAGCAGGCTGCCTGCCCTTTTTCAGAATGACCAGTGTGGTGGCTGGAAAGGGAGTTTTGAGAAGCCCGTTCCTCTCTGTTACTCCTGCTATTTGGTGGGTTTCCGTTCTGTAAAAAAAAAAAAACCCAAACAAATTACCTGCAGCTTTATCCAGTGAGACAGATCAGCTCTCTGGTGTGTATTTAGCACAGTGCAAAATGTGAGGAAAAAGAAGTATGCAAAAAATACAGAGTCGAAAAATGAAATGCTTAAATTATGCACAGAGCAGTTGGTTTCTAGAAGACAGAAAATCCTGTCCAGGCACCTGTCCAGTTCATAAATATCTATATTGTAAACTGTCTCACTACTGGTTTGTTGTGGAAGTACTTTCAGGGATTATCGTGGGGGTTTGTTTGGGCTTTTTTTTTTTTTTCCCCTTAAATTATCTGTGTGTAATTTTATGATATGAAGAAAGAAATTATTTGGGATTAAAAGCTATAAGCATCATGCATTCTGCTCCAGACATACAGGGCAACTAATGTACTGTACAGAACACTTGATGTGGATAATGCTAAATTCTATCTTTGGGTGAGGAATGAGTGATCCATGTATGTCTCATATTCCCTGTGCTTCTTTATTTGTGAGGTTGCTAATCAGACACCAGTATGGCTGATATTATGCAGCCAGATAAGTGTGCAGGTGTGTTTGTCACACTTGCTGTGAGGTGGTGGCTCAGCCTTAGAGTGACCAGATTCACTGCTCATCCATACTGTTTTCTGTACTGGGCCTTTGTTCCGGTTCTGTTGACCCGGGGAAGGGAAGAAAATGTCACGTGCACCCTGTTCTGCAGGGCATGGACAGGCAAATACCTGGATGCCATGGGGATGGACCTCAGCTCTGTGCTGTGTTCAGTGCTCCACTCACCCTTGCAGCAACAGCACAGAGCTGCCACATGTCAGCCAGATGTCCCTGCACTGCACCAGAGACAGTGGCTGCCACAAGGCTTAATTCAGTTTGCTTCCTTAGGGAGATGGGAGAGGCTGAGGCAGAACAGGTCACCAGCCTCTGCAGAGGACATCCCTCTCCAGGAACAGTTGTCACCCCAGATAACCTAAACTTCCTCCATGCATCAGCCAAAGCCACAGCTTTCCTGGGTCTCCAGGAAGAGTAACCAGCAACGGGATGGCTTTGCCGCACCCAGTGGCTGTCCTGGTGGCGATGGCTTGCGCACTGTGGAAGCAAAAAAGAGAAATTCCAACTGTCAGTGAACAAAATGCTTTCTATGCATCCTACAGTGTACTTCCCTGCACTCTAGGCTGCAGTGCAGCCCTGGACTCAGCTTATGGGTTAGTGCACGTTGCTCTGCAGAGCCACATGTACAACGCTGCATCCTTGTTATGCAGAATTTATAAGATCTGATAACACACATTTGATAACATATTTGGAAATCTCTGGTATTCTGCAAGTTTAGGCAATAAGTGTCTCATCTGAAGGAATCCACTACAGGTGTAGGACCATTTTAAATGGTATTTATTTTCTCCTTAGTTCGTGCAGTTACAGTAGATTTTAGCCTGCCTCTAGTGGACTGATACTGCTTGTAAGGAAAATCAATCTTCTTACAAAATTGTATTTCCTCTTTTTTACATATAGGTACCAAAATAGTTAAGAAAGGCAAAGATTCCTGTTATCAGTCAGGAAACAGGTGTACCAAGACAGGTTATACAACTTCCCTGAAGTCTTCCAGCAAGTCACTGCCAGCCAGTCCTGTGCCTCTGACAGTGTCTGTCTGCCTCGCCAGGCCAGAGACTGAAATCATGCAACAAGTATTCATTGATTTCAAGGAGCCAGGAGAATTTCATGTTCCTATGCACCAGTCCCCTGCTGCTGTATTTGAAATAGTGTTGCCAAGAAGAGTTCTGTTCTGCCTTGTTGCTTTTTAACATTTTTTACAAAATCTAACTTTGGCATTGGTTCTCTAGCACAGAGGAAAAAAAACTTACGTCAAAACCAGATCAAAACCTGAATATTTCCTCTTGCCCATTTCATCACGGTGATACTGGAGTCCTGTTGAAAAGAAAATAAATAGCAAAGCCCTCACCTGAAGTCTGCAAAGGCATGAAACTTCAGCTGAGATAGGAATGTTTGTCTGTGGCTGAATGACACCAGCAGTAGGGCTGTGTGGGGATTTACAATGTATTTGGATAACTATAAGAAACTAAGTTTATATAAACACTTTCATATGTTATCAGTGTGTTATCCAAGCACTTTGTTAGTGAGACTGTGAGATTAGGATGTGTGTAAACCCACCAATGCTTTAATAGTTTACAGATTTCCTATAGGTTTAGTTTTAGGAACCTGGGTATAGATTCAGCAGATGGAGTTGCACTAAGGGTATGGAAACTACTTTTAGCTAATTTCTGTCATAATACTCTCCAAATACTTTAGCAGAGGAAGTCTGCCACCTGAAACGTCTTCCTCTCCTTTGAGCTTTATTTATTTCCTGGGTTTTTTTTTTCCTTAATTTACTGTTGAGGAGCCACTGTCTCTAGGGACTTTACACAGTGTGGGATGCTGGCTATTCCTGGCTTGTGAAGAGTTCAGCTAAGGCCAGTGGAGTCTCTATTCATATGTTGGTGTGGTTTGACTGAGAAAAAATGTTTAAATTCTGAACAGGAGTGAGACCATAATGCCTAAATTAGCAGTCAGGCACTGGATGAAACAACTGACCCTTTCCAATGATTTTACTAACCATCCAGGAGCTCCTGGTCCCTTCTAAGCCCCTGGGAGAGCAGAAGGGACAGAGAGGTCACATCCTCTGAGCCCGACATTGTGGCCAATAAACCAGCAGCTTACACTTCACCAGCAAATGTGACAGGAGGACACAGAGAGGCTGTGGCCAGGGAAGTACTGTCATTCTGCAGGCTCCAGCTGCAGACCACAGGAGCAGTTATTTTGATGTATTTATGCCCTGGAAGTGCTGTTAGGGTCCCACATTTACATAGGCCGTGGGGCGGGTACAGTCTGGTTAGCCCAGGTAAGAATATAGTCTGGCCACTCCTGCTCAGAACAGCCCCAGTGGGGTGGCCACTCCAGGTCAGACCAACCCAGTATCAGGTGTTGGCCAGTGGGCATATGCTGCTTTTTTGGGGAAAATGCTGGGATAGGCATATGGTAATTGTGTACATGTTGTATATCATACCTGCATTCACTTGGTTCAAGGAGGTCCTGACCTGCAATTTTGTGCTTAATGGCCCTTGCTGAATTTTTCTTCCAGGGATTTAATCCTTTTTTGAATTCTGTTAACTTCTGGCAACCACAGTATCCTCTAACAGTGACTTCCAGGGGTCAGCTATGCATATATGAAGAACTATTTATGTTCATTCATTTTGAACCTACCCCTACTTATTGTTCCCAACTTTATCCACTGCAAGAAAAGACCTCATAATTACAAAATGGTGGGCAGGCCTTTGTAATAGCATAATCATGTTTGTTGATTTGTACTCAATTACTTTTTCAAAAAGTTTTTAAATCCTCTTTGCTTTTTTTTTTTGTTGTTCCTACTGAGCACACGTACTGGATTTTCATAACCTATCCATGATCTGTTTCCTCAGTGACAACAATTCCATTAATCTCATCACTGTGCACTGGGTATCTTTAGGGTGTTTTTTATCCTGTACATTTATCAGCCCTCAAAAGCTACAGTTTTAAGGCCTTCTCAGTCAATATTGTAGAAATCTTGAGTGTTTACAACCAATCTCTGTTTTGACTGACAGACTAATTTGGTACCATCACTATATTTTGCCAAGTCATTACTCAGTCCTGTTATAAAAATCATGTATGGATAGTGGACAAAACAGGTTCCAACACTAATGTCCATGTGAGTCCTCTGGAAACCTAATCCCATTGTGAACATAGATTATTTATTACTACTTTTGTTTCCTGTCTTTAAGCTGCCATTAAACCACAAGTGGCTTTTTCCTTTTTATCTGTGATAGCTGAGGTTCTGGATGATTGCTTGCTAGAGAATCTTGCAGGAGCCTTTTTCCAATCAGCTACTATTCATTTTGCTTATTTAACATCCCTGAGCTCCTCCACAGGGGAATTGATGAGATTAATCACACCTTCTTGCCATGACCCTCATCCTCCTGGCTTTTTGCATGTGTCCATATTTCCCTAAGTTTGCCTGGGTGGCTGGCGGGTCAGTCACATCCCTGCCATCCTTTTGTTCCCTAAAACTGTTGCACTCCTGCACATAAATTTCTAATTCTCTGCTCCTGTCCTGTGGCCAGGCCCCTGATGTTCTTGTAATCAGGAGGTATTTTATGTAGCAGTACTATCCACTGAACACGTGGGTCTTAAAATGCAGATGGGTAGTCCTCTGATGCTGGAATAGAAGAAAAGGGTATAATGTACTATTCAGAAGCCTCATCTCCTGGTTTGAAGTTTATCTTCAAGGGTGATGTGTAAGCCTCTCTCTCATGCATCAAAAGCCCTGCATAGCAGTGTTCATTTGTAAAACTCACTATCAGACAGTTAACACAGCAGCTGACTTTCCTCCAGAACACATCGGTATCAGGCTCTCCGGTGAAACAATCCTCTGTTGTAATTCCGTGCGGCTATTAGCTGTCTCCATCTCACTTCCCAGCGATGCTGAAATCTCACATAAACTATTTTCCTTTTGCCCCAGTCTGATTCCTGGCAGCCTCAGATGAGCTGCAGAGCCTCGACACCCCAGCACAGCTTCAGGAAGAAAGTCAAAGTGCCGCTGAGCCAGAGGGAAGCATTTGTGGCTGCTCTAGAGTCCCTGCTCTTTCGTGCCCTGTATCAAAGAGTTTGCAGCCTGCAGTAATCCCAGCAAACAACTCTCAAACAAATGTCTATGTTCAAACATAAAACGTTTTTCCTAAATAGCAGGCAATAAACTTCTGCTTTTAAAAGTCCTGGTCCCAGAGATAGGATTCAAAACATGTGAAGTAAGTGACAGCTTCATCTTGAACACAGCTTTGGGTTCCCTGTATGTGAATTTTTTCTCTTCCTGAATTTGAGAAAGGAGAAGTTGCCTGTACTTAGCACATGAGCTGCTGTGCAGGGATCTGTAAAGGCACATAGAGGAAAGAAATATAAGATGTGTGGATAGGATAGGGATATGTGGATAGGACTTTAATATCCAGTATATATTGCATATATAAGGTATTGGAGTTAGGCTTCCAGAATTATAGAAGGGAGTCCAGAGATCAGCAAGTTGAAAGCAAATGCCTGATTTTTTTTCTTCTGTGACTTGAAAACAAGAATTTCCTGCTTCTTCTAACTACATGTCACTAATGTCAATAACAAATGTGCTCCTCTAGTGGATAGGAAGCTGTTTTGTTCTCATAGAACCAGTGCTTACTAATGAAGAGAGGCTGTCAAGTTGCCATTAAATTTTAGATGTGAAATAACAAGATAAATGCAACTAACAATAAAAGGGAAATGGGTCACTTCGGGAAGATCAAGTGGCTGATTACTGTGTGAGAACAGCAGGATCAACCCAAGCCTGGAGAGCTTTGAGCCAGGTACAATATCATGGACCTATCTCACAGTCCACTGGGAGGCATGCATTCTAAAATGTAAATCAGCAGTCCTGTCTTTTACGTATGTACATATATATATATGTATATAGGAATACAAGTGGGAAACTGCTGTTCATCTCAATTTATCCTCAACTACTCCACTGTAGCATTGCCTCATGAGTAATACTCTAAGGCCAAGGTGGTGTGTAGAAACTCACACTGTTGTTTTGTCGAGAAAAGCCAGTCATAAGTGATATGTCCTAAGTGCTATCAAATATATTTTAGCATTTCTAGAGTACACTGCATTGTTTTCTCCAGCTGATGTCAGCACCCTGCTCACTGTGAAATGGAAGCAGATCTCAAGTACTGCCTGAGATACTGCAGTATCTGCAGGCAGCCCTGGGGTGATTTTTCCTGCCAATAGTTTACTCTTTCTCACACCAAATGCCATTTCAGGGAGAAAAGGTGGCAAAGGGACGTAAAAATTAATTAACAGAAATGAAGTGTTGGAGTTCTGTCTGTGAATGCACACAGAGAAGAGTGTGGCTCCTTGAGCTGACTTTGCCAGTTATACTAAGTCCATGCAGTCGTCAGAAGCACTGTGCTGTATGAATAAGCCTTTAACTAAAGATTCCTGATATCCCAGGTATTTCAGTATCCATCAAGTCACTGACTGTCATGTTAGATGTGACATGTGGTTATTACACTATAGAAATCATCATGGATGTTTCTGATTCAGGTTTGTAATAAAACACTATTTCCAGACATGGTTTTATGAAGGAATTTCCTTTCCTGCGTAGATCAGTCACAACATGGGAACATGGGGTTGGGTTTTCATCTCATGGGACTGTGCTTTTTTCAAGACTGCAGCAATGTCAGGTGTGTGCTGGAGCTCCCCCACAGTCCTTGTAAAATCCACGAGGAAGCTTTTATTTTGAAGTGCTTTTATGAGATATATTAGCATGAAGTTCAGTGCTGCTCTATTAACTATTCCAGAAACAGTCTGTAGACTGAGACTGAAATATTAATTAGTGCTGTTATACAACAATTTAGACTTCTGTAGTACTTCTTGTCTGAGAGGTTGATGGCCAAAGGGGTTTCCTCATCTGAGTGACACATTTTTGAAAATAAACAGTGAGTGTCAAGGTAGTCACCAAACAAGGATACAGTCATTTTAAAAGTATGCAATGAGGGCTACTTCTTTCCTTTACCATGCACAGCTTCAAGCACGGGAGCTTTCAAACACGCACTGCTAGACCAGTTAACTCTTGTTGTTTCTTGTTTTATTTGACTACTATGCAAGTACTGGACTGAAGCCAAAGAATTCAGCCTCAGCACAGGCAGCACTCGTCAGCACCGAGCCTGGGGCAACCCTCCGACTCTGAAGTTGTGTTTGGACCCTCGTGTCTGGGAGGGAAGGAAAGTCGTCACCCTGCAACAGAGGCTTCTTATTCTGTCCTTTGTGACCTCCGAGATGAGCTGCTGGGGAAGCTGGCAGGGCAGCTCTGCCCTGTTGCCTTACCCTCTGGTGGGGACATGGGAAGGATGGGCAGCCACAGGGGCACTGAGGCTGGTACTTTGCTGTCTGTTACAAGCATATAACTGGGATTATTGAACCCTTGGTGGATTTGTTCACTAGTATATACACCTTACATAGGCTCTTGCTTTGGTTTTTGTTTCTTTGGACTGGCTTTCGAAGCATTACATTTCTCTTAAACTACTTCCTACTTCCTAGGAAGAATGCAGAATCCCATTAGCTGAAAAAGTCGATGCATTTTCCAACAGAAAAAGAAATCCTTCTGAATATTTAAGCAGAGTGGTATGAAATGTTAATACTTGCTTTACATTAGCAATATCATTTTATAAATAGAATTAGATTAAAGAACTGTAGGTTAATAAAATAAGAATTTCCCTGCACAGAAGTAATGTTTCTTTGGATAAACACTATGCCTGTCATTGACATTTGGGGGTCTCTGGGATAGTTATTCCTGAAAAGACTGCAGCAGAGTGACTTACACACTGGCTTGGCAAGCTGGGGTAGGAATGGGAACCATCTCTTCCCTGCTGTTCAGGCTCTCTCTGCTCACACCTGTGAAGCATTCCTGCCTCTCCTCTCTCTGCACAGCAAGGCAGAGAGGAGACTGGTCAGTCCTACTGCCTGGCTGCCAGTGCCCAGCCCCATTTGCTCTTGAGTTTGAAGCCTCTGCTTAGAGTCTCAGAGAAGACCATGCAACCATACCTGGAGCAAAAAGCAGCACGTACAGCACTTGCAGGTGCTGTTAATGGTAATAACAGGTAATGGAGGCTTCCAGTCCACAGCATTCATTTTAAATTTCTAGTACCTGAAATTATATTTCTCCATTTCATGGCACTGCACAAGTCCCACATTGACGAGGAATAAAATTCATAAGGTGTAATGAGAACAGATTGCATTGCAGTAA
This sequence comes from Erpornis zantholeuca, assembly GCA_013400515.1. Taxonomy (NCBI): domain Eukaryota; kingdom Metazoa; phylum Chordata; class Aves; order Passeriformes; family Timaliidae; genus Erpornis; species Erpornis zantholeuca. Next base: position 45,567 of record VZTN01011616.1, read on the forward strand.
AACCCTGCCCTAAGGGGGTTTGTGTGGAGCGTAATTTTAATGAGTAGTTGTGAATAAGAGCTGTCCTTCCCCCTCTCACATTTAGGTGGCTACATCTGCCCTGTCCTTTGTGAAGAGGCAGGTCCCAGGCAGTGCCACCTCATGGCCCTGCCCTGGTTGGCGTCTGTGAGGCTGGAAGGGGAATGAGAGTTCCATTGCACTATGGCATGTAGTGACATATTTTTGGCCTTAAGGCTGGAGAACAGGACATAGACAATAACGTCACTAGAGGTAGATGCCCAGGGGGAGTTTGGAGAGGTCAAGATCCCCCATGGGTTGAGATGGGCTCAGTGAGATGGCCGGGAGCCTGCAGCCACTCCAACAGAGCTGTCAGCTGCCAGGCCCCAGCTTGACACTGGTCTCATGGGAAGGGGAACAGAGGTGGCAGCACCGTTCCTGAGCTGTGATTCTTAGAAATCACTCTTTTCCCGTGATTCTTAGTAATCAGCACACACTAGGTGTGTATTAATCCAAAATAGTGGTATTTTAAAATATAATGAAAGATTATTTGACTAGGAGGGCATTTTTGGTTTATTTTCACTCAGATTTGCTGCCCACCTGCTGATAAAAATGGCAGTGTTCTGTTTCCATATGATTAATCAAAGAAATAGAGTCTTTGGCAAACTCAGTGGTTGATATGTGAGGGCAGAATGAAAACACATGCCCCTCTGTTTGTTGAAAAAAACTACCAACAACAAAAAAGAAGACTTTATGGCAAGGAATCTGAATAACAGAGTTAACCTCTCCATCCCCTTTCCCTCTTCCAGGCAGTGACCAGTTCTTGGTAGCATTAATGTTGAGGACTCTTGGGTTTTGTTTACTGCTGAGTGACTGCTGCTAGGTGTTGTTGACTTTTTTCACCCCAAGGGTTTAATTTGTTCCACTGCTCGTTGTACTGTGCGGTTTTGGAGATTCAGGCAGCCCTTCCATAAACGGACTTTTTCTTGGCAAACAGGGGTATGATTTTTATAAAAGTAGTGAGGGCATCATCTCCAGAGATGAGTCAACAGCTGGGCAGCGTAGAGCAGAGGAGGAAAAGGTTTTTGGCAGCCCTGATTACTCTAAAATACGCACTCCCGAGCGTCTCCAAGTATTTCTTCTTTGCTTTCTGAAGTGGCCCGGTGCAGCCCCTCCGCGCTGGGTAAACTCCGGCCAGGCGGGGAACTGCCGGGACAGGCTGGGGCTGGGGCAGGGGCTGGGGCAGGCTGTGTGCGGGGCTGGGGCTGGGACAGGCTGTGTGCGGGGCTGGAGCTGGGGCAGGCTGTGTGCGGGACTGGGGCAGCCTGTG
>VZTN01011616.1:47243-128602 GCA_013400515.1 Erpornis zantholeuca
CTGGGGCAGGCTGTGTGCGGGGCTAGGGCAGGCTGTGTGCGGGGCTGGGGCAGGCTGTGTGCGGGGCTGAGGCAGGCTGTGTGCGGGGCTGGGGCAGCCTGTGTGCGGGGCTGAGGCAGGCTGACTGTCCCGCTCCACAGGCTCACTTCCACAGGCTGCACTGGGAGCGATTGGCCCGCGCGGATCATGTGGGAAAGCACCGGAATCCCGAGCAGTAGTAGCTCTTGGCACTCCTTTTTCGTTTAAAGCGCTCGCTCCTCGCAGCTCCCCGGGGCTTAGAGTCTCCTTGCCTTCCTTGCCCTGGTTCCGATCTGGAGCAGCGCCGCGGGACGGCCGGGGCGAGCCGAGGGCAGCGGGATGTTGCAGCAGGTGCCCCGGGCCGCGGGCACCGCCTGTTTCTACCTGAACGCGGTGTCCCCCGAGGGCCAGGAGCTCTTCTGGCGCTGCGATCCGCCTGCCCGGCGCCCTCCCTACAGGACCAGCAGGATTCTCGCCCGTCACCAGCTGGTGACGAAAATTCAGCAAGGTGAGTTGCTGGCAGGAGCGCTCCGCAGCCCGGCGTTGGCGCAGGGTCTGCAGCTCTGCTCTTTCTTAAGAGAGCAGCTTTTAATGCCTCATGTTCCAGGCTCGTTTCCGGTCGCTATTCAAAGTAACCTGGTTAGAGACGGGGTTTGAAATAGTCATTCATACCTCTCCGTTTCCACACATGCACACATACACCGACAACAAGGAGACAACCACTAGTGCACGATTAGCTATTTTAACTAAATTACCTTTTAATCATAAACTACTGTGGTATCTTAAGTGCTGAACTTCGTCTTGTCTGACCGTCTGAGCAGGCACTGGCGCCAGTTCATCTGCTCCAATTGCTACAGGTCAAACCTGCCCATGGTAACCCACAAAAAGAGAATAGATGGTCACCCAATTAAAAAAAAAGCAGAAGTCTGGTGGGACTGGAAGAAGGCAAGTGGGATAACATCTTTTGAATACCAGTGTGTGTAACTGTCAGGGGATTAGAAACCTCGTCACATATCCTTAAAAATAATTGGCTTTCTGCAGCTGCTTAAGCAGTTATCTAAGCAGTCATTACAAATATATTGATTTGGTTTTTTTCTGAGTGTCTGTCTGTGGCACTAAAGCTAAATGCAGATTGGCCTCAGAACAACTCCTTTGGCCTGTGCATGCAATTTAAAATCATCTTCAGAATGGCTAATGCAAAGATAAAAACCCTAACCAGTGGTACCAATTTTTCCTGATTAAAAAGCAAATCAATACACAGTTTTGTATTGATCATAGTTTTGTATGGAATCCTGCTTTCAAGAACACCAATCTCCAAAGTGGATGCAGAAAAATGTCATGTTGAAAAAAAAAAAATCTGATGATAACAGTCCCTTTCTGGACAGCTTGCAAAAAGGTATTTCATTATGCTAACTAGGAGCAGGCATAGAGATAACATCATTTACAGTCATATCTGGCAAATATCACAGAAATTGGTGTGAGGATTTGACCAGCAGCAGTTAAATGGAGTGGCTATTTCTGTGTGTGTCATTTCCAGTAAGATTCTTTATATCTGGTTCTGTCAGAAGTACAGATTATAGTGATGAAATTTTATTGCATTTCTAAAGAAAACAGTGCATAATTCTTTGGCCAGGTTTAAAAAGATGAAAAAGATAGTTTCTGTGGCAGTTAGGAAAATGTGGTTGTTTGCAAGGCAGTCTCAGGAACTGGTTGTGTTTGAAGGATACTGGTCCTCACTGCAGCTCTGATTCAGGAAGGATATTATGTCATTCTGTGTACCCAGTGTATGGCCTGGATTGAATGGAAAGAAAGGGTAATTTATTTCTCTACAGGTTTATTTGAAAATGTTTTGGATGCAGTGCTAGTACCAACTTAGTGTGCAAACAGCATTAACTGGGGATATGGTGAATTAACACACCTCTTCTACCTGTCATGGTAATGTTTAACATTCCCCCTGGTAACCAATCTGTTCGAGACAGCCAGGGCTGCCAAAGCCAGTCAGTGGTGCTGAGACTTTGGAGAAGCTGCATGGTGAGGAGTTCCAAAGTTGTAACTTTTCTTACTGCAGCTTGTTGCGTGGATAGTCAGTCTGTGGTGAATGACCTCTGCTCTTCTTCTACAGCTTTCCAACCCGTTCTGCACAGAGTTGTGGAAATTATATTTGTATAGTACCTTGATCATGTGATGCATGTTACTGTTCAGTATATGACGTATTTCTGTAATTTGGGTCACTGAGAATTCATCGTTGCTTCCTTCATTTCTTTTATTGATGCATGCTGGGGACACTGTCGGTCAAGTGCCAGTTCTTTAGCAATAAGGAAATTATGCATGCAGATAGGTGCTGATGGATGTCTGTAAGCCCATATATAGGCAGACACACATCTAATGCAAAACCAAGGCACACTTTTTTCTACAGGGCCCCAACTAATGACTAATAATTTTGATACAAATAGCTGTGTTAGCACTACCAAAAAATCTAAGCCTAGCTTAAAATGACTCAATTTGAAACTTCCAGTTTGCGCTCTGGATGAAAAACCTAGATCCATCAATCCCTCACAAGACTTTCACCAAGTTTTACTGGGTCAGGATGTCACCCTATCCACTTGCTTTGTTCAAACTGTAAGCAGTGTGAGGGTACTGGATCAGTCCCCATCCCTGTCCCACAGGATACTGGAAGAGTACTGTAATATGGGTGGAGTTATCAGACTGTCCTTTTAGATCTGAAGGAGTTTTACTCCATTAACAAATGGGATTCATAACTAGCAGAGTGCCACAGAGAAACTTATCAATAATATATTGAAAAGTAGATCAGGAGATGCAGGATGAGAACCAAAACATGCTTTCAGTCATCCAGTTGAGTAAAGCATGTAAATTATTATCTAGTTGCTTGAATTTGTGTATCTTTGAGTCATAGTCAAAGTCACACTTTTGAAGGCCATTAAGACAAAGTATTTCAGCAGAGCTACCCCAATTCTTGTGTTAGCACCTCTCCAATCTAATAATTTGAATTGTAGCATATGTTTAGAAAAGGATCCAGCCTGAATTTTAAGATTGCTGGAATGGTGAATCCTGCCTGGTTAATTGCTTTGCTGAAAACAGATCTGCCACATGTTTAAGTGCTAAGCTGCCTTGGGGCTTGTTTGAATACCTGCTCTCTACTTCTTACCCAGTTATTTTTCACTTGCTGGTTTTCAGACTGGAGGCACCTACAGCAGGATTGTTATTTCAGGGATATTTTTTCATTGGTGAAAGGAATGTTTTACAAAATCACAACATAACCAGTTTACAATGTATAAAGCAGTCAAATCTTCAATTTCTGGTCAGTAATGCAGTGTGATACAAAGTGTTGCATATACTGCTATCTTCTCAGTCATTAGCTGAACATACTGTTCTAAACTATGCTAATTTACTCTATCATATCACAATACAGCTTTTCTTCCTCCTTGAAAAACACATTTGCTGAAGACTATTTCCCTTGTATTTTCCTTTGGTGTTAGTTAAAAATAAGCTAAATGAGTCATTAGAGAAATTATACTATTTAATCATTTCTAAATAGAAAATCACCACAAGGGAAATGACAGGAACCAGACTGTTATTTCAATCAGATCATACTTTGAAAGTCCTAAATATTTGGTTTATGTACACCACCAACTCCTTGAGGCAGAATTAGGAGGTGGCCTGTGAATGTGAGTATTAATTATCTGTTTGATATTAAACAGGTATTTTCAAGATGTGATCTTTCTGATTATTCCCTTTTCCCCATAAGCCCGTTATTTTCCACACTGAAGGGGACACATGCCTCAGCATAAAGGAACAGGGTGTAGCATGCTTGGTCTGAGGTATTTATTCAAACTCTGTGCAGTAACTGTATGAGAATTCATTAACGATTACTCATGTTTTCTTTAAATAAATAAGGTGGTGACTTTCAAGAATTTATATTACATGAGTCACAAAGTTGTTATTTCTTTCACAGTACATGGCAGAACAGAAGATATAAAAAGTTGCTGTAGGTAAAAGTAATGAGGAATTGAGGCCTCAGATGTTAAATTGAAATCATTGACTGTGCAGTACAGGTAGATTATAAGTCAAGGTGAATGAAGCCACGTCTGCCCCAGCATAGGCAGGCTGGTAAAGAAATGTTCCCTTTCATCTACAGTAAAATTAGATTCTTAGCCTGCACGTCCAGTAAGACAACAATATGAAGAAACAAATGAAAGTAAGACAAATTCCTATTCTCAGGGAGTAAATTCCTGCCCACAGTGCGTAATGCTCTGTGATTTGACTCAGTTTGTGTCCACAGGCAAGAACAGTTGAGGAAAATTGTTCGATGGAGCGATATTAAATCAGACTTTCAACTTCTCAAGGCAAACTCTCCCTTCAACACTCAGCAGATGTTTTATACTCTTACGTGTTGCAATTTCAGTTTTGATCTTGTATGTCTACTATTACCTTTGGGTCACTTGGATTCATCTGGTTTGAGCAAGTTTTAGAAGTGCTGCACTTTTCTGTCATAATTATAGTCTTCCCTTTGGAGTTAGTTCAGTGTGTTTAATTCTCTTTTTCAAGCATGACTAGAATTTGTAGAAAATGTTACAGAGGTATGCAAGTGACTTAGAAATAATTATGAAATTCAAGTGACTAAAATTTCAACAATTATTGTACCATAAGCTATAATATACTCTCATATTCAAAATGAGAACAGGGAAGTCATGTAAGTGAAAGTGTTGCAGTCATAGGCTGCATTAAAAGAGCCCAGATCAAATTCCTGGTATGCACACAGGTATGGATATCAGGATGGGAAATAGCATAAATTAAAAAAATTAAAGACTGTGAGTATGGTCAGAAGTACAAAGAGGACAAAATACAGTTGTTCATGCAACCTGAACCATACAATTTCTAATGTTCTGGTCACTTCACCTACACATGTTTAAACCTTACTGTCTGAACACAGGAAAGTAAAAGATTAGCCAAAAAGATGCAACCGTGGTGGTAATGATCCAAAACCCTCACTTATGTCATCTCTGACCAATACTGGTGGTCTACTGCCTCTTGAGCCTGTAAGCCAGTAAGTCAGGGAAGCAGCAATTTGTAGCCCTTTTTCAGCCCCTGGTGCCTCCTCTCATGGTGCCTTCGTGTCTACACTCCAGCCCAGGCATGCAGGAGAGGACAGAACTGGGACCGGGGTTGCCTGGAGCACCAGGAAGAACATTCTTAGCTGCAGAGATGCTTTGCAGACCTCAGCTGGGACATGGTCCATCCCCCTCCACTGTCAGATATGTGTGGGGCAGGCGTGTTGGTTGTTTGATATGCTCTCTAAGGTCCCTTAGAAACTGAGATCCTATGTTTCATGAAGCTTCTTCACCATCTTTTTTTCCTTACATGCTCTTTCCTCAATTCCTTAGACCTAGACTTGGAGAAACTAGAGTTCTTCAATTAAATAGTAGGATTTCTTTGAAAATACTTTTATGGCGTGCTTGTACTCTGAAATGGTTGAAGTACGTGTGTGAAACTTTAACACAAAACATGTGAGCATCCTGAGAGGTATTTATAAGTTCAGAGTGCGCTGAGATGAGTTAATATTAAAAAAAATATTGGTGTATAAGAGTGCAGTCTGGCTAATTAAAGTTTTAAAAAGTTGTACTTCATAAACAAGAGGATATTTAACAGGGAGAAACCTTCACTGGAGCCACTACCTGGCAAAAAGGTTAAAAAAGTGAAGTTATCAGGAAATACCTGTGTGATATGCAACTAGAAGTGGTATGTGTGGTACTGGAGATTGGATTCAATAATAGTGGCTATTTCTGGCCTTAAAATTTCACAGCCGCAAAGTGTCAGTGGCACTTCAGCTGACACGTGCAGGTTGGACACCGAGAAGTAAATCTGGGCTCTTCTTTTGAGTTAGGAGACTTTTGCTCTCAGTTTCACTGGAAGAAGGGTTTTGGCCAAGATGAAATCTTAACTTGAGGCTTTCTTGTTTTGGAATTGTGAAATGAACAGATGTATTTGTGCTATATATCTTCTGTATTCATCATGGACGGGACTGAATTTCATAATAACCCCATTGTATAAGTAGAGACAGTAATATTAAAAGACATTTATGCCAATAAATGCAAGAGTTATGTTCAATAAATAAATCACTGGAGTAATAATAATCAGGAGGGGAATTACTTTAAATTTAGAAGAAGTGATAAATCACTGTGGTATTTAAAATGCTACATAACAGAAGTAAAATGGAAATTACTAACAAGAATAGATTAATTAAGAGAATATGTACATAACATTTTTGTTACTCCGTCTCTTATGTCTGTATTTATACAGAAATCTCTGAAAAGAAAGTGTAGTATTTTTACCATGAGCACTGTAAATGTTAATTAAAAAATCTGCAGTTTTACATTCCAAACAGATATTATTATTCTTTCTTGGAAACAGATAGTTATGTACTTTTAATTTTTATTCAAATGCAAGCTGTGTAGTCAGTGATAGCACTGTGGCCTCACCATTGTTTTTATCATACTCCTATCATATGATATTCTCAGATGTTTAATTGCACTTAAATATATGAGCTGTTTCATATAGGGCATCATGTATGTTTGGATTAGTGCCTAAGGGACTGAGGAAACAGGACCCTTGTAACTAGGTTGTTAAAAAATTGTCTGTAGTTGAGTTTGTTACACCTTGTAATAGCTGCTTTTGAAGGTAAAATGCTGAGTTGCGTGTCCTGTGAACTTGATCCAGTATATGCTAGTTGTGTCGTTTCTTATTTACACTCACTTTATAGATATAGAAATGTGGGCAAGTCAGAAAACCCTTGTCTTTGTGCCTTGTGGTGCACTTTTGCTTAAAAACCTGATGGTTTTTAAGGTTCAGTTAAACGGGTCAGCTGAGCCCAGCATAATGTGCTGGGAGAGAGGAAGGCTCGAGCACCTTGAGCTGGACTATTTAGAAGCTGTTGAAGAGTAGACAGTATGATTCAGAGGACTTGAGAGTATTATGGCTTGGCTGAAAAGGATGTGTGTGACTCAGTTTGAAAACATCTTGTGGGTTTTCGCCTCTCATCTGTTGCAGGACTGAGTTTAATTCTGCCAGGAGAAAACAATCACTCTGTAGCAGTTCAGAATACATGGGATTTTAACTAATACAGACACAGAGATGGGCAAAAGTTTCTATCTTTGAGATAAGTTAGGTAAACTCGGCGAAATAACTCAGTTTAGGATACGGGCTGTGCTGTATGTCTTAAGTAAATACCATCTGCCAGGCATGGAAGTGGCCTGCCTGGAACATACCAGACGTTTTGCTTTCCAGTCAAAGCCCTTTGCCAAAGAAGGACTCAGCCCTGCTACTTACTCAGATGAATCTTCCCCCGTGCTAAAGGGGCAAAATAATACATCCTAATAATGTCAACTGGTATTGTTTTAATGAGCTAGATGTTACAGGCCTTTGGCAATAGTTGTGCTCTCTTTTAATCAGATTGTGGTTGGAGGAAGGTCTGTTTGTGTGAGCAAAGTTTTTCAGGATTTGGAACCAAAATCTCTGTGTATTTATTGTCATCTCTCTCCTTTAGTCCAAATGGCCTAAAGGATATCTGTTTTTTTTCCCTTAATGTGTCACTAGTGTCTTTCATGGTTTGTTTATTTTATTGATTGTGCTGTGCTTGTTTCTAGTCTTCCATCACTTTAATCATTTAGGAATATGGGTAAAAGCAGTAAGTTCAAATTGGAATCTCTAATGTGATTCTAGTTTTTATCCTCTTTAGTCACAAACACACAGCTGCTGGCATCCACCACCCACCAGGCCTGCCATTTTCTGGGAGATTTCTCAGCTTCCTTCCTGGAATCACATTTGCAGGAAAATACGGCACCCTCAGCTTTAAGAAAAGGCAGTACAGCTTTTACTGCTGAATGGGTTGGGAAGTGAGGATGATGGTACAGCTTCTACTCCTCTGTAACATTTCTCTGCAAGGAACTGCTGCTTCTCCAAACCCCATGCTGAACCATGTGTTTTTTCCCTAGATCTCTGAAAACACTTTCCCCTTCCTTGCTGCATGTATCCTTTGGGCCATTACTTTCAATGTCCATGATCCACATTATTATCCAGAAACTCCTGCTTGCAGATACTAGGTGTTAACACATTGTGTTCCTGTGTTGTTAGAGCACTAAAATGTCCCTATGAGTCTGAGTGGGCATATCTGTGCTGGTAAATAAAAGGGATGGGAGGTGAGCTTGAAGTATCCCCTGGGTACATTTTCTGGCTCTGTTTTGGGCTTCTCCAGCTGGTTCAGCTCAGACTAAGCATCAGAGAGGACTAGCCATAGGTAGTGAGGACATGAGCTGAGTGATGCCACTTGACTAAAAATCAGAATCAGTCTGTGTTTCATTTATCAGTATAACTGTAACCTCCTTCGCTGCTCCCACAGAAGGTGCAAAATGAGGAGAAACCTTGCTCACAAGGTCTAAAAATCCAATATTAAAGTTTCTGTAGCATTACTCCCCAAAAGAGGTAATAATACTTTTTATGCTTGAAGTTTCTGATGGAAGTACACAAAAGTAAATGTATCCTGTCATGAAGTGCCTTTGCATTCCTGCAAAAATGCAGAAATAATTTCTGTTAAAAAGCCAAGTACTTAAGTAATTTTATTTCATACTGTGAAACAGTTCATATTAGCTAACCACAACCCCATCCTCCTTTTGAAATCAGTATCCCAAATCTGTGTAAGATAGGCACTTGCAAAACCCTTTCCAAATAATTAGGTCATATTGCTGATCCCAATAACTACAGCATCATTGAGCATCCTTCTAAAAGACCCAAGATTTGAAAAGCAACCGAAGATGTAAGATGACTCTAGATTTGAGGAGGAAGCAGTATCACTCAGATGGCACAAGAGCAGGACTCGTGTGAAAGGCACAGTCCTTTTCCATCGTTTCAGCTTCAGGAAGCACAGAATGTTTAGTTTTCCCTAGTCTCCAACTGATACGGGAGTGGGAGTCTGGGCAGGACAAGACTCTCAGAGCCACACAATGTGGCTTTTTCGTAATATGTTTGGCAAACTTTAATGTTCTGTGGGATGAATCTAAGTTTTGTGTCTTTAATTGCATCTGATGGCAGCAGCTGAATATCTAATCATTTTGTAACTTCAGAGGTAATGGCTTTCTCTTCCTGAAAACATTTATCTGAAGGGGATAATGTAAAATCCAAAAGTTAGTGCTTGGCACAGAGGGTGAGGCAGTAAGTCCTTGGCTTTTAATTTTTTTCCTTTTTCTTTATTTTTACAGCTATATTTATATATATTTCTGAGGACATTTTAAAACTGCCATCCTGTCAGCTTCACTTCGTTAAAAATGTGGCAGTCTGCCTAGGTCTTATCCAGAGTTAAAAGGAGTTTCTTGTCTCTTAAATTCAGCAAACATCAGTCTATATCTGCCTTAAAAGCTCCTTCCAAATCAACAGACTGAGATACCAGAATACTTTTCCCAAAACTTTTCTATCATTCAGACTGCTGATTCTGCATTAAAACTAGACACCCTTGCCAAAACCTGAGCCATTGCAGCAAAAGCTGCATTTCATACTACTGCCTGAGTGCTGTAGCCTGGATCAAATAATAACAGGCACTGATTCACGACCAGGGTTGCTCTATCTTCATCCAGTGCTTCATGCTGAAAGCCGGAGCTGTCTCCATCCCGGTGATAGCTGATCAGACATGGCATCAGTGGTGCTACCTGAGGAGATCCATGGCTGCAGTTCACCCCTGAGGTCCCAGTATCCCCTGCCCAGCAGCTTGCAGCCTTGACATCCTTGTGGAAGGGCCATGGGTGCCAGCAAGAGGCAGAGGGGTGCCCTTGCACTTGCACATGGGGCAATTGTCAGTTCAGACTAAGAAAGGTCTGTTTACCAGCAGCTTTTGAAGGGAGGAAAAGATTTCCGGTGACATTTTAATTCCCTTTTATGCAGAGCTATTTTTAGATGGTGCTGCTGCCAGTCATATCAAATGCTTTGTGTCTTCTGAGTTTTCACTGAACTGCATAATAAGCGTTTCAGCTCCCTGGTGCATAATGGCAGTGTTACTTGCTGAAAGTCTTATTATTTCGAGTGGCCTCTTATCTGAAGATCAATTCATTAGTTCTGGGCTCTGAAGTTTAAAAGGAAACAATTGCAGTTGCTAAATTAAAAATTAAATTACATTTTGTTTCAGTAATGCTTATTTTCTCTAATATTGGGTACTGAAAGTCTATTTTAAGACTGACAAAGCAGATGATCCATATTTCAGGGCTGTAATCTGGCCTCTGACATCCACAGCTTGTCAAGATGGGTGAGAGAACTGGAGTGTCACTGAGGGAAATTTAGTTCCTTTTCCGTAATTTGGATTATCTTTTTAGTCGGAGAGTGCAAACCAGTGCCCAGCTCAGGTGCTCATTGAAAAGCACCAGCAATGAGAGCTGCAAGGAGAGGTCACTTAGGTTTCCATTAGCCCTGTTGTACACTGCTACCTCCCATGGTTGCTAGTCCAGGCCAGGGGCCAGATAGGGATAGGACAAACAGCTATTTTGGACTGGTCGTGACATGATATCAGAGGCTTTGATTCAAACCCATTATTTTTTCATAACTAAGCACACAAAGGTTGTTCAAGAAACCATTGCTTGAATAGCTTCAGCTAAGTAATTATGTGTTACTCAGAAATGTCTCAGACCTTTGAAGCTGCATTTTTCCAGAAGGTTGTGTTTCGGACCATGCCTGTGGAAGACTATGGTTAAGAAAGATGCTGTATTGCTGTTGGACTCTATTGGGCATGGGCCCTAAAAGCTGTTGTACAAGCAGGAAGACAGTTTTTACCAGCCACCAGGTATGATGTTATGTGAGAAGTGGAAGAAGACTGTGGTCTAAAGTCCAGGAAAATCCCCCATCCTGAATCTTCAGTGCAAATCAGTATAAAGCTATTGGCATTTTCATGGTAGCTCTGCAGAGCCACTGACTCTCACACTGGCAAGGCTTTTTATAGCTCTGTGGTGCTGGCGAATGTTCCTAAGGACAGAAAGTTTTCAAAAAAACTATGCTGAGACCAATAAAGAGAGCTTTTAAAATGCAATCTGACTACATAGTACATGGAATTTTAAGGATAAGGACACAAGTAGTTGAGTGAGTATCTTTTCTTGTTCAGCAAAGCATTTCTGTTACCAGAATGCATTCTTCCTCCTGAGCACCCGAAGCTGACAGTTACAAATTTTCCAGTCGAAACTATTGCCATATAGCTTGTTTTTAAGAAAACCTATGAAAACCCAAAATTGTAGAATAATTGTCTTTAGTGAATATATTCAGTAGACATAGCCACAATTCACTTAAAGTGAATCAAAAATGCGCCACTAATTTTTTTAAAGTGTTCCTTATTGACTTTGTAGCAGCTGGAAAACTATAGCAAGTTTTAATTATCTTCAGAAAACAAAAAGCTCCTGCCAACACATGCTGGTTATTATCAGCAGCTGCTGTATGCTGACATACTCTTTCAGCATATATGAGGCTCAGCTGTCCTAAATAATCATTGTAAAATGTAAAATAGATTTATAGTGATGTTAATTTCTTGTTAGATACTTAACTACTGATGTAATTCATACTGAATTTAGGTTTGCTTCTTTGTTTAAGATATAATAAAATTATTTAAAACCAGGATTAATACTTAAGAGGTGCAAATAGCTTGTACCAGGAGTTTAAAATATTAAACTGCAGTGCTTTTTTAACTATCCACTAAAAATAATCAAATTCCCTGTTGTCGTGGTTTTAGCATTTGTGTAAGTGTAAAATTTGACTTCCTGCCTTTGAATAACAATTACTGCAACTTTATAGCAATGAAAAAGTTATAAATTAATTTGCTGATTTAAACAAAAATCTTTATGTGTCATCCTTTTATTAGCAGAAGTGGAGATCTTTATGGCAGTAGCTGTTGTTAAATCATACACTGCAATTCTGTTTATTGCAAAATTTAGCAGTTTATTTTTTTAATGGCACTAGTGTACTCTTCAGTCTGAGATACCAGTAAATACATGTGACATTTATGCTTCAGAAATGTTTAGAAAGACACATAGGTATGATGACCTCTTTTTCAATGTATCTTGAGCTTGCATCTTCTCTAAATGGAAAATTAGTGATTAACTCGATTTTCCAATATGTTATATTGTCTGTGATCTATTTTAATTTTGCACTGAAAAAGTACAAAAGGTATCAGGCAATCTGTAAAATGTGTTGTTGGCACCAAGGCAATTTTAGACCATTTCTTGCTCACATGAGAGATTGACAGAGACTTGATGGTTTCCATTCTGAAGCTAAACCTGGAGGGAAATGTTACATTCGGCAGACTGGACTCTTGACATTTTAAGAAGTTCTTCAATATGGATTAAAAATATGCATGAGACTCCACATAGTTCTATTTCACTGAAATGACTATTGACTTTTGGACTTGAGTTTTCACCCAGTCTGTTTTAAATCAAGCTACAATCTACTGAAATATAGCTCTGGTTCTAGTTTTAAGAAGGACTCAGGTGACATTCACTCAGGCTGTGTCCATATGGTCACACAATGACTTCACACCAGCTGTGTAAGACACATATTCCTTTCCTTTGTCTTAGAGACCCAGAGTTCAGATCCCCAGCAGAGAAAAACACTGTTCTGAAACAAAACAGCTCTAGCTTGCAGAAAAATAATATGTGCAGGAGCATCCCAGTAGCACCACAAAGTGCAAGAAATAATCCTGGTTTTAGTCTCGTGTTCAGAAACCATGATTTCTCATTTGATATGTCTGCTTCACTGAAACATCCTAAACCCTCCAAAACTTCAATGTACAGGAACTGCCCAGGCAAAAAGACTGAGAACTTTACAGAATCACAAAATAATTTAGGTTGGAAGAGACATTGGAGGGTCATCCACTCCAGCTCCTTTAAGGAGCAGGGACAGCTGGATCAGGTTGCTCGAGACCTTGTCAGGGTTAGTTGTGAGTATCTCCAAGGACTTCCACATGAAGTGGGACATGCAACTTCCACATCTGCTCTGGGCAACTTGTGATGTTTGTGATTTGACCACCTTCATGGTGAATTTTCTTTTCTCTTATGTCTAATTTGATTTAAAATTCTGAAACCTTGTTTCTGTTGCCATTCATCCTACAGTGGTGTACCTCTAAAAAGACCCTGGCTTCGCTTTCCTGTTAAGTAGATGAAGCTGTCAGTAAGTTCTCCTAGCCTTACCTTTCCTTCTTAAGGTTAACTAGCCCAGCTCTGCCAGGCTTTCCTTGTCAAGTGCTTCAGCCCTCTGCAGGGCTTGCTGTGATATGTCCATGATGTCCTTGTGCTGGGGAACCCAAAATTAACAGAGTAGCCTGTAGCCACACAAGTGTGGATGACAGAGAAGCAGCCATGTACCTTGATCTGCTGGTTGCATTCTTCCTAATATACTAGCCCAATATGAGGGTGGTATCATTGGCCAAAAGGGAAAATTTATGTTCAGTTTGTTGTCAACAGACACCTGAAGGACTTTTCTGCAAGGGCTGTCCCTGTCCAGTTGGCCCCAACCTGCCTGGTTGCAGAGTGTTATTCCACCCCAGCTGCAGTACTTTACATTTGCTTATGTGGAGTGTATGAGGTTCCTATCAGCCAATTCCTCCAGCCTGTCAAGGTCACTTTGAAGAGCAGCTCTCCAGTATCTCAACCACTTCTCCACGGTTTGGTCTCATCCAAAAATCTGCTGAGACAAATCATCCAGGTTGTTACTAAAGACATTAAACAGTATCAGCCCAGTATCATTGCCTCAGGGATACCAACAGTAACCAACAACCAGCTGGACTTTGTACTGCTGAGCACAAAATGTGAGACCAGTGGTCCAGTCATTTGTCATTCACTTGCCTGGTTTGGCTATAAGGATGCAATGGGAGACCAAGTTAAAGACAAGCCTCTTTGTTCTATCTCCTTCCCTAACTACACCCTAAGAGCCCATGGGTTATGGTGTACTTAATGCTGCGTCTATGAATGGCCCAAGTTCAAGATCTTGCCCACATTCATATGGCATAAGCAACAGTAAACCTTTCTCACTTGTAACATCTGTCCTCTTCAATTTTATATAAATTAGTAACTGTTCATGAGCACAGATAATTGAACCAGGACCTCCAATTTCACCGATCTGTGCCTTAAGCATCATGCTGCAAAGTCAGTCTCAGCAGACCTTCTGATTCTGTACTACACACGGAATATATATATTGGATCCATAATTCATTGAATGAAACTAACCTGTGGTTCTTCTGCAGTCTTTAAAAATGAAGATAGGATGAAAGCAGAGAAACAGAAACTGACTTTATAGGTTTGTTTAATTGTGATTTGTCTTGGTAAGCTATTAATGTGTATTCAGTCAAGTCCAATGAGTTGATGCCATTTGAATTAAATTGTTTTATTCCAGCCTGAGGAGCTGCAGATTAGTCTAAGAAAATTTGGAGTAAAGAAGAGATTCATGGTGAAATAAGAGGGGAGTGGCAGGGCTGTTCCACCCTTCCCAGTATCTTTACTCCCAACGTACAGCATGAGGTGAGGCCACATCTGCAGAGCAACTGAACAAGCCACAAGTGAGATGAAATATAAAGCAAATGAGGGGTAAGGAGACAGACAAGGTGGGTCATTGTTGTCACTAATGCAGGAGATAGAGTCCCCCAAACAGATCCAAGGATGCTGAATCAGAAGTTGTTTTTTACTGTGGCTTCTGAGTCTTAGTCTTGCCCGGGGCAATGGATAGCTGTATTTCAACTGCCATTATCTGTCCAGGATTACAAATATGACTCAGGTAAAGGAGGGCAAGTAAATGCAGGCCTACTGCAGGGATGTACACATAAGAAAATGAATCTACACAGCTTCTTAGTCCTATGAAAACAGAAGAGTTTGGAGCTAAAAATAGGTGTCTAGTTTTGTTATCCACATTTTTTTATATCCTCTGTCCCAATTCCTATCAGTGGAGAAAGAATAAATATCCCAGATAACAAATATATTTAAAAATTGCTTACTCTTTCTAGGAAACATTTAAAAGGCCAAAGGACATCACAGATTTCTTTATTATGATCAGAGTAACTGGGCTGCAGGAATTAGCTTAGCCATATAAGTAGTTTTATTGGCTTTAATAATAAAGTAAATCACTCATTAAAACAAAAAAGTGCACCTCTGAAGTATTGGCTTAAAATATTTTTACTTTAAAACACCTGAAGGACTTTAGAATATAAGGAGACTACTGTGATTATGTATCTCGAAAACATAGAAAACTTTGCTAGAGTTTCTTCTTAATTGGTATGTTTTGTACCACATCAAAAACGAGAAAAAGTTCCCCCTGGCTAGCAGAAATAATTAAGGTTATGATTTTTTATAAATGGTGCTTTCAAAGTAAAGCATGACCTTAAAGCTGTGGTGTTTTGAATCTCTCTGACCCTCATCCTCAGACCATTTGAAACCTCTGAGGTAAGCAGAAGTGACAGGTGTTCAGCAGTTTTGAAAACTTTGGTTGCATCTCTGTAATGTGGAATCTATAGCTGTTACTGCAGTTTGGAGACAGACACAGCAAAGCTCAGAGATTTTGGTGGAGTATAGATGGCAGCAGAGCAGCGAAACCGGAGTTGCAGTTCCAGAGTCCCCAGTGCTGTGTTCAAGTACACTAGATCACACTGCCTTGTCAGAATAGAAAGACACACAGAAGGCATACTGGCACTAAAATAATACTATTTAATTCATGGGGCCTTTCACCTACAGCTCTTTCCAAGGAATTGGCAAGGGTACAGACATGGCAGTAGCAAGGTGACAGGTGTGGCACCAGTGAGGTGCACAACAGAGAGATGGTATCAGTCAGGGCCAGTAGCTGGCATGGAGCACCCTGGGGGAAATCCTTGACCTTATGTAAAAACTACACCAGATAACACCTCTTATAACTGAACTGAAACTGTAACCAAATTATCTCCATTTAAGACCTGAATGAAATTCCTTGTGCTGGCAGCATAAGCAGTATGGGTTGGAGTCTCAGAGTGAGTGGGGCAAGGCCTGGGGCTTGTTTCTGCAGTGTTGGCTATAACCTGGGTGATGGTCTGGAGAACTGAGCAACTCTCTGCTCAGCCCCTGCTCTGGGCAGTGCCACTGGACATGGAATCCAGCTGAAATGCACATTCTTGCCAAAAGGTCTGGTTTTGTTCCCGACCGCTTCCCTCCCTTGGATCAAGTCTGGTAAAAGTGTGACTACAGGATAACTTGTTCAGGTCATTGGCCCAAAAGATTGTGCTTGTCTGGTTTTATTACAAGGTAGGTGGTAGGAACATGCAGTGAGGAATGGGACAGCTCTTTTTAATGTCAGTCAGCAGTGTCACTGGGTTAAAAGCAAAGACTGTAGCTGCATAAGCAATGCAGTCAAAGGTGAAAAAGCAGCTGGGTGTATTGGGTTTGTTTGCACATTTCTGATGTGTCCTTATGTCATAACTCAGCAGAATTATTTTGTATAGACATTTCAGGGTATCTTAGTTGGAAATCTAATTAAAATATGGCAACGTTATGCACAGAACATATTTTAAATTGTTGTTCACATTTGTTTACAAGAATCCTGGCTAAAATCCCTTTTTCCCTTGCCTGGATTGTCCTGCCTTTGTTATCTGTGATCCACTGATGTTTGCAACTCTCTTGATTACTATTGGAAATCAGTTATTAAACAGGGTGTTTCATTCTTAACAAAAGTTCCCTAGAAGCTGGCAGGGCTAAAGGATTTAAAGGTTTCATTCTGAAAGGCCGATCATATCTTTTTATTAAGAATTTCTTTGTGGATATTGGAAATGTAAAGTTGACATTTCAAGAGAGATCAGTACAAGCAAAGCATACAGTGCTTAGGAAGAGAAAAGACAGATTCTTCTGGCATCATTCATAAAGAAAAATACTGGGACCTCATGTGAATCAGCAGGTAGGAGGCTGCAATGTGCCTGTAATATCATAGTGCTCTTTGAGCATATTTGGGAAATGCAGAGGTTCAGAACAGGTTTAAGCTCTTGATTTAATTGCTTATCTGTCTACTAGTCTGATTTTTCTCCTCTATTTGCTTTACTTTCTTGCCTTATCACTCTCTACCATAAGAAATAACAACACAGATTTTGGCCCTATGTTTTGCATCTGCCCACAGAGATAACTTTCCATAACTGCCATTTTCATTTTGTTATTTTCCCCTTCCTTATCACACTACGCACATGCTCCCTCTTCCAAATCTAAGAAAGTATGCTAGCAATGTGCCTTTACATGTTTGACAGAACTCTAGTGTGCATAAGATCACTGATCATTAAAAAGAAGCTGTCTAAACAAAGTCTTCTTCATCTTTTTTTTTTTTTTTACTTTATTTACATTTTTTTCAGTATTTATGCACATTTTCATTTGGCTGCACAGAGTCTGCTTGTATGGTTGCCCCTTTTCACCCTTTTTTCTTCTCATTCTGCCTCCCTACTCTGTAAAGAAAATGAAATGGAAATATGCCCATAAGCTGATCATTTTTTAAAAATCATGGATTTGGAATGTTTTCATTATGTATCAACTGTAGTTAAAAATACACAGTTTTATATTTGGGAGCCTACTTTGCTGCACATTTGAAAATCAGAGAGATGAACACTCGTCTGCAGACACACTCATGAGCAAAAATAGCATGTTCCCAAGTGGTATCATTTGGGGAGGCTGTAGTACAAATTCCATGGCAGCTGGGAAAGTAGGACTGAGTGCAAGGCAACACTAATAGAGGAGAACTGATAGAGGGGAACTCATTGTGGCCCTCTAGAAGTCCCTTTGGGGGCCATGTGCTCTTCTTAGCAGCAGCCTGACCCTACAGGGACACTGCCAGACTGGCATCAGGAAAATTTGCTGGTTTTGTAGTGTTATGTGATTTACTTCACTCAGGGTGTTTTCAGTTCTCTTTCCGTTAGACAAGTGTGGTTTATTGTCTGCAGCTTGTTCAAGAATGGACCACACCCATAGGAGTATGACTGCTTGGGAACCCCACACTACCACACTACACATTTGAGTGCATGCCCCCATAATTTTAGGTATTTAGGCACTGTAATACTATGTGTGGAATTAAAGCTCACTGGAGGTAGACCTGAATTAAGAATTCTTGTCTACCCCATGTATGCTCCAAGACACTTGCAATGCGGCACAATTCAGCTATACAAACACAGCATATATGTTCAGTATGCCCTAAATAACTCTGCCATGTGCCATGGAGAAGATGAAACTCATCTGTGGAAGAAACTCTGTACTGCTGACTTCGCTCATGAGAATTTTGGAAGCACTCCAGCAACAATGCATCCATCAGTCAGTCACCTGTTTCCTTCCTCTCTCCTGCAAGGTTTATTGCCAGTTCCACCTCTGAATTTCCCAGCTCAGACCCATGCGGGGGATCCAGCTCTGCCCCGTGGACACCCAAGGACAGCACTTGAGGCAGTATATCACTCTGCTCTTAGCTCCTTCGACCCTTCAGTAAATGGTGTGGCAGCTTGTTGTGGGGCACGGCAGCTGTCCCTGTGAAGCTTTTGAGTAACACAGTAATCACTTTGGCTGCACACCCTCCTCCTTACAGACTGTTGTAGCTGTGGCCAGGTGCAGAGCCAGTGCACAGAGATGGATTGTTTGTTCTGCTGTGGGTTGTGCCCTCCTTGCAACATGGTGTAGGTCCAGTCTAGAAGGTATTTGTGGGGTATTACAAAATGGCTTGTGACCCGAGACAGGAATGGTGAGATCATGAGCACTGGGGGACCGCTGGGACAGCAGCTGTTGCCTGTTGCAATCCCTGTGGCACAGCTGCATGCAGACAGGAATGTCTGGCATGGAGGGAGTGCACCAGGGAGAGGATTACACGCTCATGGAGATTAAGACAACCAGGAATGCATCAAGTAGTTTTGCATAAGGCTCTTGAGGTCACCCAGAGGCAACCATGCAGATGCAAGTTTTGAACACCATCCCAGCCCAGAAGTTAGGTGCCATCACTAAACTGTCACAAGTTCAGAGTGGCTGCTTTGGTATTAGAAGTCAATAAGCTGTGACCCTGTGGGCATTTGAAAGAAGACCCAGGTATGATGAACTAGTGGCTAGTATATAAGATACTATTTGCCTCAAGAAGAGTTAATTTAGGTGAGTTGGGCTGATGGTGGCATTATTTGTTTGCCTTGAGGAGCACATCTGTAGAAAGGATTGCAGACGTAAGGTGGCCCCAAAAGCAGGTAGCTGAGGATTTGCTGGGGATGTGTGTGGTGCTGACATGCCCAGGAAGTCTGGCACCTACCTGCTTGAGGAGAAGGAATCTCCTTTTGCTCTGAGGAGAATAATTACTTTTCTCAGTGTCTGTGCCTGCAGTTAATTCCTGCTTTTGTGTATGCCATCATGGGATGATAGCAACCAGAGGAAGAAAATCCTATCACTGTTTTGGTTGGTGAAGAGCACATTTGTCTGACCGAAGGCTACATGGTGGTGCTACAAAGGTGCCAGTGAGCTCAGTGTCTTCAAATGCACCCAGAAATTTCAGTTTTCCTCACTGCCATTGCTTGGTACCACTATAGCAGGGAGTGGAGTGCTGTGTGATGCTGCCATTGTTTATTTTGACACTGTTTATGTGTCCCTGTTTGAGACTGAATTATGGTTAAAAGCTCTAGATACAGGCTTGTGCCTCTTCTTTCTTAGCTAAGAAGTTAAGAAAGAAATTGGTATAGTTATAGGTCATAACATTTAATTTAAAAGTAGGTAAGCATTAAAATACCATCATTCCAAGTGTCCTCATAACAATTAAGTGGTGTGGAATAGGCAAGAAAATTGAGAAGTGCAGAGTCCTTTGTAAGCTGAGCATCATGCAGTGAGCGATAATGGAAGAGGAGTTTCCAGCAGGGACACTGCCATCAAACACACAGTCTGTAGAGACAGGAACTCCACATAAAAGCCTGTCCTAATTTGTCTGATCAAAGCTTCCTGTCAGATTCAAGTGCAGACCTATTCCACCTAGGCTCTTTGTAGGACAGTGTGTGTGTCATGGGGGGAGTGTTCAAGAGCCTGTTCAACAAGTGCCAAGTGTGATTTGTTTAATGCCAAACCTCCTGTGTGAGGTTAGATGTACGTGCCAATGTCAAATATCTTAATCTGAGCCCTAAGTACTGATATATATACTTTTCTCAGATGCACTGTCAAAGTTAGGCAGTGTATAAGTTCAACAAGGCTTGTGGCTTATGGTATCTTCTTAATGAATATCATTGCATTGCATATTAACTGCCTCAGCAGTGTCTTTATTAAAAATTTAGCTTGTTATTTCTACAATAAACAAGATGATGCTTGCTTTGCAATAGATAACAGAAATTAGTTCATGTACACCAGCCCCATCAAAGGCTTGTTTGTGGTGAGTTTGCACGTTGGGGTTCAGCTTTGTGCAGATTTTCTTTGGCTTAATAAGGATTGAATTTGTGCCGAAGCCTTTTCTTTAGTGAGCCACTAAGAGGCTCTCTTTCCATTACCCTGCTGCTTATTTTCACAAAACTTGTAAGAGTTTAATACCTTTGAGCCATCTGTCTCTCTGTCAAATCAGCCAATTCATTCAAAAGTTATTGGTGGAAGTGATAAGGAGCCTGACACAGAAAGAGAGGCAGACCAAAAACACAAAGCCTGGCCATGTCAGCGGCATGTCCGTAGGAAATCAGTCTAAACATAGATTGCACCAAAAAAACCTTGCAAAAAGTCTTTGTGGACTAGATGTCTTTCATATCAATTTCTCCAAGTTTTGAATTAAAAATTGGCTTATAAAAATAGGTAGAAGAGAATTTCAGCCTATAAATGGGAGCTTTCCTCTATTTTTCAAATGCAGTATGAGAGAAAGCCCAAAACAACGCCTGAGACCAAGAAGTGGTATGTGTTCAGGAAGCACCTGCACAGTTAGAGGAACTGTCCAGCTGTGGCAGTGAGATCTGCTCAAAAAGCTGCAGCTAATGCACATGGACATTTGACTTGCCAGTTCACAGACCACTTCTGCAAGGCCATCATTTACATTTCATGTTGTCATATCTGTCCAGGAGCTCCGGCATTTCCTGTGGAGTTTGAATCTGCTCACATTAAGTCTCTTAATCAGCCCATGTCAGCTCAGGAAACAGTGCTTTTTGCATTGCAGCCACAGTACCATTGCTTCAGGTTTTCAATAGTCATTTGACAAAATAACTTTAGTGCTTCAAAAAGCTTACAGTAATGGCTCTAACCCTTATCTTCATGCACTGTGTGTAGTTCCACCCAAACAAAGGAGGTTATGTTGAGCAACTGGGTGAGTCACTGTAGGTTCCAAACTGAGCATAGGCTTAGGAACAACATTTGGTTACAGCAGATGGGAGGAGCACATGCTAAGAAAGATATAACTATCAGCAACTGAAAACATAGCAAGGCCAGAGGCAAATGATATGTACATATGGCTTATGTATGAGTACATACGCAGTATTTCTTCCACACTCAGTAATTAAAAAAAAATTAAAAATTTGCCTGGTGGGAAATTTAGCTTTCTCATGTTAAAACGTGGTATATAATTTCATTAGATGGTAAAATGAGACTATCATATAACATTTGTTTCCACTTTCCCTATAATAGGGATAAAAACATTCTTAAGGCATAAATAGCAATGGACTTTATTCATTCCTGTATAGTTGCTTCATTATGTTACTGTACTGCAGCAGGGAAGTCTTCATGACCACATGGAAAGCCCATGCCCAGGGCTGACTAGGAATGCCTGGTAATCACACACAAAAAGGTCACCAAGAGGCACTGGTGGTGCTCCTGGGCATCTGAGAAACAGTCTGGTACTGCGAAACATCAGCATTTTCATCATATGTGCTTGTCGTGTGGGATGTGGCTACCACAGCAAATAGCCAGTATGTGGATCAGATATCCTGGTTGGAGGTTGAAGTAAGCTGGGGCCTCTTTCCCACTGGGGCCCCTGGAGGCCCACACAATAGGTGACACCCCAATATACTCTTTAACCCTTTGGGCTGCTTACCTGTTTGTCATCTCTACACTTTCTGATTTATTAAATTATGATACAACACGGTGGAACAGATACAGTAAGACAGGCTTTCAGCATTAAATCCATTTTGTAATAGTTTCATACCTGGAAATTCATTTAAGATCTCTATCAGTGCCCAGGCTGAATCAGGCCAGAGGCTTTGGGCGTATTTACCCAAGTGTGCTGTCTCAAGCACAGGCAACCCAACACACCAGGTATACACAACATCTCTTAATGACCCCTGCAATGAGCAGGTGCTTTCATTCAGTGGGAACAGCTTAATAGGATTGCAAAAGCTGTACATGCCAGTCATCCCATTGCAGGGTAATTTCTAATGACCTGCTTCTCTGTTGTGTCTCATTTGTGGAAGAAGCTGTCACACAGCTCATCAAAGTGAATTTAGCCCCATTTGTACTTGCCTGTCAAGTGTCTCAGCTCTTGTTTAAGCATCTTGCTTATCACAACAAGGAGGTACTGAAGGTTATTGTTGTCCTGTCCTTTTTAATTATAGCTGGACAGTACTTTAATAAATGGCAACAGAAGTAAGCTAGTTTCAGAATAGAAAATGAAGGATTGTATTGTCCTGTAGCTGTTACTTAGCATCCCACAAATCAGTCAGCTGGTAGCTATAACATGTTACTGCTGAGGACCTGCATTAGCAGTAGCCTTGTTTCCAAGGCTTTGCTATATATATAGTCTTTGCTACCTTATTAATATTCACAGGATGAGAGGAATATAGCTGTGAATATCTATCTAGCAATAAACCATTTGGGAATGACACAAAAGTATTGATTTCTATTTTGCAGTGTTCAATGATCATTAATTTCCCCACACCAGTTGCCATAATTAAGGCTCTCTCTCCTGAATGTCAACAGATGATAGTACACCACACAGGCAAGGGT
Organism: Erpornis zantholeuca; assembly: GCA_013400515.1. Classification (NCBI taxonomy): domain Eukaryota; kingdom Metazoa; phylum Chordata; class Aves; order Passeriformes; family Timaliidae; genus Erpornis; species Erpornis zantholeuca. Next base: position 70,190 of record VZTN01011616.1, read on the forward strand.
TTGATGTGCTAGGAATAAACCCAGATTTTACATCCCAGCTCCCACCTTTTACTGAAAGTGGAGAATATAAATATTTGTATATATAATATCAGGATGGACATGGATGTTTGTGGTGCTGACATGCCCAGGAGTCTGAATTGTTGAAAACTTGGGTAATTAATATTTTCTGACAGTGTGTGGTGACTGAGCACCTTTATGGGGCTTGGTGGCCCCAGGATTCAGATGCTGCTCAGGTCCTCCACATGCTGGGGCAGATGCAAGTTCTCGGGTGCTGTGCAGAGCCAGAGGCTGTCACAACTCCTTCAGAGAGGCTGGGGATGGAACTCAGCCATCTCAGTTATAAATCAAGTACTTGCTCTGGATACTCTGTGTCACTCTAGTTTCCCACACTAATCCCAGTGAGAAAATCAGGCAGCTCAATGCATTAATTTTATTTCTTATTTTTTCATGTCTCTGAAATAGGGTTTTCTTCTAACTTGGAGTATTCCTTAGAGCTCAGTGAGAAATGGAAATGTTTTCCTAATACTGGGCAATTACAGAGTTTTTTGGATAGAGGACCTGGGGAAAATCATGTCATATATGTGTTTGGTTTGAGAACAAATAAAGTGTTTGACTTTACATTTACATGCATGAAAATCACCTTTGGACTGAGATTAAGCCCAGAAAGATCAGCCCCAAAGGCACTACCTTGACAGAACTTCTAGGAAATGTAAATGAGTTAAGAACTGAATTTGGTTTTGAGCAATTATCTTCAAAGCAACTAACACTAAACTAATCTTCTGCAAAAAGTGATGAAGCTCTCTTGCATGGGAGAGGCAGGCTGCAAAATCCACTGGTAATTGCAGTTGTGTGATATGCTCAGTTGTCAGCAATGGAAAATGGGCTGAGAATAGGCAGGACAAGAGTGAAGGACATTGGCTGGAGACTTGGGTTTGTGGAAGTTTTGCAGCCAAAACTCCTGAGTGAAGCAATGCCTTGGTAGGAAGGGCTGCATGGGCACGCTGGGGGAGGTTCTTTGCCTTCTCTGACGCCTTTTCCCCTCCCAGGATGATTTAATTCAGGTTTGAGCAAGTAATGTCAGTGCCCAAACTCATGTTCAGACTCATGTCCAAATCATTCTCAACCGCTCTGATGAACTGCTTGTGTGTAAAATGACAGGCTGGGAGTTCTGCCATTATTAGAAAGGAAGGGAGTGTCCCCTGCTTTCAAGAAGAGAGAGGCTTCCTTCATGTTTTACTCATCACTGAAGATTTATTACATCCAAAGAAATGCTTTTTCTTCTTAAGCTTCAGCTTTGGAAAACTACAATCCTACGTTTTCAAAGCCAATTTAGTCCGTGTGGTGTACAGTTTAATAGAACAACTCTGTTAGGCACACCTCTCCGCAAGAAGTATTACTAATTTGAAAACCTTGGAATATATCTTGCTTAAGTTTTATTTCTTTTTTAGGATAAAAAAGTGCTAAATGTATATCAAAAGGCAGAATGTAATATATACATAGATATAACCAAATGTAATGGTTATATACCATTTGAATGAATGACAATAGCATGCATTAACTCATGTATGCTTGGTTTTTAAAGATAATAGAATTGTGCTTCTTGTAAATTAGGTAATAGAAATGTGATTAAGGAGCTACTGCAGTTTAAAACAGCCTTACTGCTACAATAAGATAAACAAAACTTTGTGCTTGGTTTCATTTTACTGGGTTAATCAACAATTAGAAAGTTGAAAACAAGTTGGTACCCAGCTCTGTACCTATTCTGGGAGTACAGTTGAGCACTCGGAGTACACCAGACTCATTTTTATCACCAGAGGAAGAAAATTGTAGCCATAAACTGTTCTTTACTGGAGGCAAAATCACAATTTGTTGTTGTATCTCTCTGTCTCTAGCCCTGGTCTCAGTGCTGCCCCCTTTCCCAGGCATCTGGCACTCAGTGATTTGTAAGTTTCAATTAAGTCACTATAAAAAATTAGTAGCTTGAGGGCACTGGTTTATTACTGGTATCCAACTCTGTTTTCATTTACTAAATGACATTCTGAAAGCTTCTATTCTGAACATAATCACCTTAGGGTATGCACTGAGCACAGCCCTGGATGATTCAATTATTTCTGAATGCTCTTCTGTCCCCAGAACATAGGGCTTCACACATTAGCAGCATGTTTAGTGTTTCACGGTTGTTCTCCTTGCACTCATCAGGATTTTCCCAGGAACAGGCTGGAAGTATAAAACTTGCTGCTGCTCCTTGAAAATGTGATACCATTATGTCTCTTCTCAAAGTAGCTGACTTCTCCAGATGAGTGTATTAAAGCTGATGGATATATTTTTTTATTCTGTTTCTTTACAACTTTCTCCTTACTGTTTATGAAACTTTTGCATATCTCTCATAAAGCTAAATTACAGAAATTTATAGGACATGCTTTGTCCACATGAATTGTCAGACAAAAATACAGTTTCCACAGTTTTCTGGGAAGCTGGTGTAGAGAATCATAATCACCATCAGCATGTGCTCTGTCTCCAAAACTGTCCCATATTCTGCAGGACAAAAACAGTCCATACCAACAGGTGAACCATGAACCTCATAACTGCAGCAAGTCTGCAATTCACAGATCAGAGCTGTCAAAAGAATTGCAGAGATGTGACAATAAGTTATATAGATGAGGAAAAAATGCTGAAAAGAAGGAACACATCAAAGCACACACATCTTTTCTGAAGGGATATCAGGAGCTAACAAGAGCTGAACTTCAATATTTTTGATTTTGTACTATTTTCCAAATTTCAGTTCATTTCATAGGCAATTTTTTAGTAAAGAGACAAGTCACTGTCTGAGCTGCCATGTATTTCCTCAGTCATTAGTGAAAATCAGAAATGTGCATGTTAGCTAAATCTCTTATCAGTAGTTATCTAATGTAATTTTGTGCACTCCTCTCTCCTGACCCCTTGGCTGCTGTGGTTCCATTGCCAGTACTGTGCTGGCATATCCCATATCTCTGGATGGGTATTTCTCATTCCTGTCTAGTCTAGGTACACATGCTCAAAATAAGTTCAAAGTCTTTTTGTCCTCTGCTTTGCTACTCAACACTTCAGCCACCTCAGCTGCCCCAGCTCAGTCCAAACATACACCAGAGCACTGCTGGGCACATTGGTGCTGGGCACAAACTCTCTCAGGCCTTTTGTGGCTGGGAGATATGATGGGCTTGAAACTTTTACTAAAGCTTCCAGATTTGACAGTATTCCAATGAACCAACATGTCTTTCAATATCTCAGCTGGCTGACTGCTGAGGAAGCCAGAGTTGCCAAGGTCCCTTGAGCTGCTACAGAATCAAGTTTCCAGATACCCTGTGCCCTATTCAGGATCCTAGAAATCGTGGTAAAGGCTTTCATATGTGCAGCTCAGGGCACTTCTGTTCATATGAGGGTCTCCTGAGTTCATGGACTCAAGATAAGTGACCTCGAAATGCCTCAGAACTGCCAAGCTTGGAGCTCATGACAAATGCTGGCTGTTCCTGGTGTAGCTGTTGTCAATGACCTGGGTCTTGATTTCATATCAAAGAATGCATTGTTGCATCCTCGTCCCTCAACTGGAAAATCTAGAGGCATTAGCAAAGACTAGAGCCAAGCACTCTTTTCCTGGTATTTCTGAGAAGTGAATATGTTAGAATTTCATTTTGGAGGAAAATTTAGAAAAATTACTTTTGATCCTGCAGAAAATGCAACTGGATTTCTATATCTCCTGCATGTGGCAAGTAGGGAAGACACATACCTTCTCAGCTGCTCAGCAATCCCAGAGGAAATCTGGAAGAATGTGAGAGATAAGTACAGTGTTCAAGAGCCTCAGGAGCAACAAAAGCTTACAGTATATGGAAGCAGAGATGGCCTTACTGAAGACCAGAAAAAACTTTTTTTTTTCTGTTTTCTCAATTAAAAATAGATTTTTATTTATAAAAGAACATGATTGACATACTAATTCCAAAAGAATGAATGTTTACATCCACTCAAGCTCGGCAAACAATACTGTATTACAGCTTAACTTCTGTTGCTTCTGTAGTGCATGTGCTGTTGCAAAAAAAATTGGAATACAAGAGGAAGTCAAGGCATAAAATATGAATTGAGGCTTTGTGAAGGCATTGTTAAAATCTTGCCATCTGTGAAGGGATGAGGTTTATTATTTCTTCCATCTTCAATTCAATGAACTTGTGCCAATACAAATCTGATTAAATCAAAGGGGTAGTCACTTCCAATTATTTTTATTAATGACCATAGATATAATCACTGTAGACATATAGTTTCTGACACTTAATAGAAAGATTTGACCTCCTAAAGCTTAAACCCATTAGTTCACGTAGCCTGGCCTCCTGTCTATCTAATGGCTTGTGTTGAAAACAGAATTTGGTTGTTTGGCTTCAATATCCTTCCCAGAAATTCACCTTGTATTGTTTAAGAGACAAAAAAAGAAATATAATGTATGAAAATCATATGCTTAACTTCTAAATTGAATTTGTCTGTCCTCACATTTCAGCAATTCTTCTTGTGCTTTCTCTCTGGAATGAAGAGATTTTCACTGTCAGGTATCACTGCATTCTGATAGAACTATTTATCAAGTTTGGGTGTTTTTAGATAGGTGAAATTACTGCTCCTCACCATGCTATTATTTTATCCAATACTTAAACAATTCCTGTAGCTGTTTTTTGAAACCTCTCAATTTTTTTTTAAAAAAAGGATTTCAAATCTGTCCCCAGCATCCTCACCTGTTTATTACTTCTCTAACATATCCTTAGGGATCAAATTACACAGCATTTTTTCCACAGCATTACACAGCTATTTCTTCACCCAGAACTTTTTGGAATCAATGACTTCATGATCACAGCATCTTTTCAAAGGATGCAGTCACTCACCTGAAGAAGGAATGAGTTTTACCTCCTAAGGGCAGGGCTCTTTAGCTGGATGTAGGGCAGACAAGTGTAGGAAATGTGCTGATTATAGGGAAGAAAACTGATTCTAAGGAAAGCTTTAAAATCCCTTTGTCGTTGTCCTGGGGCAGTATTTTGGATTTTGAGGTTGGCAGTTCAGCAGTGTTGAAGGAAGGAGCAGGAAGCACAAGGGCTTTTGGGTGGGAAGTGAGTAGCATGCACCTCCTATTTGCTAGGATGATATATTGTGGGGTTTGTTGCTCACAGTATGGATACACAGTGACACTGCCCTGATACTGCTTCTGTCCTATTCTTAGTGTGTTTCTAGTAACTTCCATGAAACAAAAAAAAAAAGGTGCATTTTAGGTTGAAAATCTCTCTCACATACATTCTAGTCAGAGTCAGCCTCTTGAAAATCCATTTAAAGAGCAAATCATGGGCCTCTGAAAAGAGAGGCAGGAAAGTCTTAAAAGCACGAAATTCAGTGATTTGGAATAAAGGAAGCTTAAAACAGGCGACATCTGTTGTTTTCAATCCCATGGGATTTTCTGGTGGTTTTTTTTCCAAATCCCAGCCCTTAATGAAGAGCAGTGTCAGATTTAGAAAGGAAAAAAAAATAGTTTATACAAAATTAGAAATGTGTCTGGAAATCTGAAATCCTTGAGTATCTAAGCCAGTGTCTGCTCCAGATCTGCCACTGCTAATGGAGAGAGGGCCAAGTATTGTGTCATCACAACAGTTTACCAGTGCTACCATATACTTAATCAGTCTACAATGGGATAAATATTTGCTGGAGAAAAAGAATTTCAATTTAATTTTTAATAGCCAAAACCGGATGTGGAATTGGACCCACAGGCTAAGTGGAATTGCATATACAATAGCAGAAGCTACTAAAATGCTTGTGGGATCACATTATTCCAGGGAAATGCAAAATGTTTCAAAGAATAACCAGGGTTATTAAGATATTGCTAGAAACAGTATTTTATAGACAACAGCTTTTTTATACTAAATTTCAGCATACTAAATAGATGCATATGTAAATCACCTTCTGTCAAAATAACTTCTGATATAAACTTCGTTTTCCTGAAGTTTTGGAAAACTTTAAAGCACTTCTGAGATATTGAATCAACATACCAATGTCTTGACACTGCAGAACTCTTCAAGTATCCTGTGGTTTCTTCTTTTTGTGTTAGAAAAAGAAGTGTAAAGGGAAGGAATCTGAAAATAGCTACAGCACTTCACACTTTCTGTTGCTGCAGGTATGGGAGTAGCCTTTTGGTAGTATAAGCCCATCACGTGTATTGACATAATTTTGTACATTGTGCCATGAAGCCAGAAAAGGAAATTGTTGAATTATATCACATAAACAAACTGACCTGCTATGCAGGTTTCTGGCTTAAGAGAAGAATTAAGTTGATTGTGCAAAATAAACCTGAGCTCTTTGCCTCAAGTACATCCCTGACAATTTAAATTCTATCCTACTCATGAGTAAAAGTTCATACGCCCTTAACTCTGTGGGGGAAACCAAGGAAAAATCTTTGGATGCCTTGTTAGCAGTTATCATGGCTGGATCCAATTAACCACCTTTTTTTTAATCACATACCTTGCCTATGTCATTTGTTGCTGTTGCAACCTTTTGGCTGCTCTTCAGAGTGCAGTCCAATTGCATCTCCCTTCTTGTGCAAGGCTTTGGCAAATCTGACGTGTCAACTCTCCCTGCCAGCTGCCTTGACATCCTTGACTGGAGCTCTGGTTCACCTATCACAAAGACTTGTAAACTGCAGGTCATGTTAACCCTAGGGAGCCTTCACTGTTTGCTGTCTAAAGGAATACAGCTGGGCTGCTGAAACTCTGTGTCCCAAGGAAAAAGATTTTGAAGGATGACTGCATGGCCTTCTCGGGGCTGGTGGAGCCATTGCATTTCACTCCCTCCATGCGTTCAGGAAGGGCCATGCAACAGAGCTCTTTGCTCATAGCTTCTCTCTTCCCCCCAGTAATCATAGTCTTGTTTGCCAAGCCAAATGAAGAGCTAGTAGGGTGAAATGCACATGGTGCTAAGCAAGTCCTTCCCTTTGCACATATGTACTGTTATATGCCTACAGCAATAATAATTCTAATTTATCCATGAGCTGCCCTGAGGAGTGCTTTCAAGATACACATCTCTCTTAAGCTCCTTCAGAGTCTTTACGAGCAGCATGTGTATGGAAAGAATTCCATAGCTCTGGAGTGCATCACAGATATGTTTGTTAAAGCACTGTGTGTATGGTGTTTTTTGTAAGTGGACTATAAAGTAATGAAAAACTTAGTTGTGTAACTTCAGCTTTGATTTCCATTCTTGTTAATGCTGCTACCACATCTCTGCTGAGTTGCAGTGGTACAAGGGAGGATTAGCTTGATTCCTAGCTTAATTAATTATGCTGATACAGTTAGTTTATTACAGTTCATGTTGGTTTTGCTTATCTTGGACGGCTCTGAGAATTTCTTATGCAAGTAAAAAGAAGGGGCATGAATTCTGTGGTAAATCCACTGACTCAGTTTAATATTGACAGCTTTATCTGGACTTAAGCCACTGTATATAGGATCCAAATCTAAGCTGACTTCTGACTGTGAGCACGTAGGTTTGTTTTTTTGGGTTTTTTTGTGAATTTGGTAGTGTTTCAATGTTTGCAGTAGTCTTGTAAGTCTAGATGGTTTAAGGTTCATTCACTGTGCGAGCTGACCATCTGCTCTCAGTAATTGCAAACTCCCTTCCAGTATTAATGAACTGTTCCTGTGTTCTTGCATTTCTCTGAAATGCCTCCGGCAACTGTTCCTTCCTCACATGGAAAAGTCACAGCAGCTGTGGGATTCACAAGGACCTCAGTGCTTGTCTCTTGCTATACTTCTGGCAGCAAACCACAAAGTGCAAATAACTTTTCTAACTGACTAATAACAGCAAACCCATTAAGTGTAAATTCTGTGACACCAGAAAAGAAAACCAAACCACTTGCTTTAAAAGAGCCCTAATGGGATTAGAGACTGTATGAACACCTGCAGTTGCTCCCAGGGCCACCTAACTGGAACATGTTAGAGATAAGGACCCAGCTTTTCCTTCAGTGTTGGCCAGAGGGACTGCAAGCTGACAGTGGAGATGGGGCTGGAAGCGTAAGGTGGGAATATGCTTCCACATCTCCAGGCACCCACCTCCCTCATGGTTGTCTTCATAAAGTGGAAAAACACTCTATGTTTTTCCATAGAGTGAAAAACACTCTTATGTTTTTCCATAGAAAAAAGTGCCACTTCCCACATTTTTCTTTTGCTAGCAAACCAACAGACTTCTGTTTTCTTAGCAAAAAAGGTGTTGTCTTCATGAATGCAGCCAGATCTGTCTTAAATTTCTTTATCCTCCTTTGATAAGGGACCAGTCCCAGCAAGAGCCCCAGACAGTGCTTTGCACACTGCTCCCAGCACACAGGTTTGGTGTGCAGAGTGTGCTGCACCCTGCAGAAACTGTGTGTTGGTTTCCTTCTGCTCTGGAGCTACAGTCACAGCATGAGCTCTGCTGTGGCATCCCTGCATGCTGCATCGAGACAAGCCAGGTGCCACAGCCAAGGATCCCCATCAAGCTGTGCTGGGAGGGCTGTCAGCCTCAGCCCACCAGGCCAAGGGGCATCAACCCAAACACTGTCTCCTTCATGAGGTACTTACCAACAGCTACCACTAAATATCCTTACAAAAGCCTGCAAAAAGCCAAAAGCCAAAATACTCTTCTTGCACACTGAACAGCCTGAGTTGTACACTTGGACACAAACTACCTGATCACTAGTTTCTTGTAAAACAGCCATCCAAGGACACAGTGGCACTCACATTTTTCATCATACTTTAATGCTGCTCAGATGTCTGACCACCAACCAGAAGGTACTTAAACCCACATTCCCCAGTCTTAATAAAATGTTTCACCACAAGGTTGCCAAGTACTTGAGAGCAATACAAGAGAAATAAATATACATTTCTTCTAAGGTAATTGGTTTTTATTGGGCTGTCCTGAAATTTCATTTTAGGAATTGTGCGACATTTATGCTGTTTAATGATCTGTGGCACAAGTGCGGAACATGACAGAGGTTGCAGAAGATACAAAAGTATTAACTTATCCAGATGGCAGAACATAAAGGAACTTAAACAGGTGTATAATTAAGCTAGGTGTATGCACAGCACAATAGCAGATGAAATTCAACATTGCAAAAAGCAGGGCAATCAATAGCTGTGAAGAATAATCTGATCTACATTGACTCTTTGTAGTTTAGTAGATAACCTGTCACAAGCTTGCAAGAAGACATTTAGATGTGATTTCCAGCCTTAGGCTCTGTAGGGGCCATGTTCCTGTGCCTCCTGTAAAAGTCCACATTTTATGTACTTCCTTAGAGCACAGCTCTGGGCAGGTCTCCTCTCCTAATTTTCGTTTCCATGTGTACCTCATAGAGGGGTGGGATATAATCGCTGAATAACCAGCAAAGCCCCATTTGGAGTCAAACTGGAGACATGAGTATTGCTTCTTTTTGCTATACTACCTCTGTGTGTTTCTCAGCATACTGAAAGACGCCTTCAGATTCCTTCCCCGCAGATCAGCCTCCACGCTGTTTTTCTGTGCACGTGTGTTTATTGCTGCACTTCTCCAGCAAACTCTGCTCATTAAATCCCCCTCATGCTTGGCATCCTTTCTGTTGACTGCTGCAGCTTGCCAGGCTCCAGTGAGTGAGTGATGTTCAAAAGGCACAATTGATTTTAAAAGTGGCCCACTAAATGTGGCAACTCATTTTTTACTTTGGGCTTGTCACAGAGGAGTAGCTTCCCTCCAGCCAGCTGTAGCTTCTTCTCCTGCCCGTCTGCCTGATCATCCTCCTCATCCATCTCCTCCTCAGGTTTCCAGTGGTAGGTGAGCAGAGCTGGTTACTAAGGAAGTGTTAATATTTTAAAGTCAGAACAAAATATGTCTCATTTTTGGTTCTTCCCATTCCTCATCTCCTCGCCACTGAATTCCGGCAGCCGGGGCCAGGGCAGGCGTAAGGGCTTCACGGCCTCTAGTGGGCAAGGGCCAGAGCTGCAGGGCTTTCCAGCCACTACCACGGAAAACTCTGTGTTTTGTAAATGGGGATATGTTTATCCTGGTTTCCTATGGAAACAGGGCTGTGCAAACACTCCCTCTGTGTGCGCTGTCTCCACACCCTCCGCAGCAGCTCCGGTGCCTGATTTCAGGCTGATTTGACAGAGGTGCGAAGATTTCGCAACCAGTGCCTCCAGCGCTTGTGTCAATAGGTGTGCCTGTGTTAGGGAGGAACTTTAATCCATTTTCTAAGAGCAAGACTGTTATTGTACAACTTCACTCAGAACAAAAATAACGGCGTCGGGGAGAGTTTGCACGTATGGGGAAAGCTGCTTTGAAATCCCTTGTGAATCACTTTTGTATATGTGCCTGGAGTAATCCTGACCCTTAATTTTGTTTGATAATTTCGTTATTGTAGACTTTAAAAACATGTCTTTTCCATGACACTGTCAGATAGTCCTGCTGGGAAGGGAGAGGGGATACTTTCCAGGTTGCTGGTACTGCCCAGACCATCACAGCACACTGCCTGCTTTGTTGCTTATAAACCTAAACTGGTCCTTGAAAGACCCAGATCTTGTATTTTCTTTCTGGTTTTAGCTTCCCTATTTAGACTCATTTATAACAGCAGTCATTAAATATAGCAACTAAACACTAAGCTCAGAGATAGATTCTTCATCCGAGTTCAGAGAAGCAGTTTCCCTAAGTCAGTAAGAACAAAGGAATTAATTTAGATCACTTAAAACTTTCCTGCAAAATGGCTGCATATTTGATACCTCTTCTTCTCTTTGTTTTTGCTTGGCTTTATTAAAGATGGGAGAAAAGATATGGCTGGACTGCCGGCTTGCTTTGCGTTAATCCAACAAAACAAGGAGTCCTTCAGGGGAACAAACGGAAATATGCTGTCTCCCGCATCATGTGTCACTTCTTGCCACGTTTTTGTTTGAAAACCTCTTTCTCAAGTCATGTGTTGAATGCCTTGGTTTACTTAGAGCATCCAAGAATTTTTTTAAAATATAGTGAAACAGATTTAGATCGAAGTTATAGGAAGTTGATCTGTAAGTGTACCTGAAGAGGTTAGGATGGAACATTTCATTTTAGAAGCACTTATTTCTCATGTGTTGCAAACATTTGAAATGACAGAATTACTGGTAATGACTTTTCTGAGTTCATACCACAAATGCCAAGCCTGCAAAGACTGAAATGACTCACATGGAACCATTCTGCTTTGTTCTTGGATACAGAGAATCTCACAGAGTTTTTTTTTACCCTCTCCTTTTTCCTAGAAGTGACTTTTGAAAATAAAACCACAGCGTGGCCTTTTAGTGCTAGGAAGTCTTTGTTTCTTTTGCCAAGAGAGTTAGAGGAGGACAAGGCCAAGTGTGGCATCATTCACCAAGTGTGGTACACAGAAATATGTCTAATTGGGACCATCTTAGGATGTAGTAGAGTATTGTAAGTTAAATCAAATCTTGCTGTCTCTGACTCTTCTGCAAAATCCTTTCTCTCTGTTGCCTTGTACTAATGCTCTTTATTGCTAAAACCCAGTAGTGGCCTCTGCCTTGGCTGCATTGGTTGTAAATGATAGTCTCACATGTCTGGGTACCTTCCCAGCACTGACATACATAATCAAGTTCCTTATATCAAATCTCACTTTGCAGGAAATTACTTTGGGAGAATCCATCATCTTCTTTGCCCAAAGCTGCAAAATGTACTGCCAGTTTTTGTTTTTCTTTCATTTTTCCCCCTCTTTAAATCATGCTAAGAGATCTGAATGATGATGGTAATAGAAATATGATTAGTAAAGTTTATGTGTGTGTGTTGAAAGAAAATAAATTTGTCAATAGCATAACTGAACGAAGAACCAAATGTTAGTTTTTTGGATTTCTGAAAAGTCAGGAAGACAATGTTTCATGCCTCAATAACACTGAATTTTGCTCAAAAAGAATCTTTGCATGTTTAAAAAATAAACTTAATATTGTGAAATAGTCATCAACCAGACTCACTTGTTTTCTCTTCAGTCAGTGTGAGGATGGGAGAATCACACACTGAGAGGCACTGCTAACATGGAGAATTCATGCCCATGCCCCTAAGTGCCTGTTCAAAATAAACCTCTGATGTCTTGATTACAGCCTGTGAAGCTCCAGAGTAGTTCCTCGGATGAGTTGTCAGCATGTAAACATTATTTTCTGCTGATGTTTGAGGCAGGGCTGTGCAGAAAAACTTTGTCTCTCCCTCTTGGTTAGGGACAATTTTCTCCTGTGATAAGAAATACTGTTCTTAACTGTAAGTAATCCCACCTTAAAATCCCTGGGAAATACATGATACTCTGCAAGACGTGTGTGGAGTTGGCTTTGTTGCAAGAGGTCTTATGTATATGGATATGCTGTGAAAACTTCATGTTTTCAGTGGAAGTGAAAGAGAAGGTGCTGGGACCTTTGTTTCCTCCCAAGCTTCCGTCTGCAGTAGTAGAGGTAGTGAAAAACTTGTACCAGGAGAGCTGCTTTGTGGAGAACTCTGCTAGTCTGCTTTCACAAGTATGGCTATGAATTTTGGCATGTAAATGTAAGAGCTGGGTTGCCATAGGGTATTTAAGGCCTAACATACTTCACTCAACAAACATACTTTCTATGAAGGGACTTTCGGACGCTGGGAGGGTTCTGGCCATAATTTAGAAACTTCTGCATTTAGAGGCTGTTATTTATTTCTGATCTGGAAATGTATTTTGGTCAGGCCTTAAGAAAATTAGTATCAGTAGCACATCAACTTTGAGATTCCATATATCCTATGAAATTACCTTGATATATTTGACATAAGTCTCAAATCCTGCTTGCTTATAAGAGATGTTTGGAAAGACAGCAGTCTAGTCAGATAAATTACCTGAAATAGTCACAGACCCTGGCATTCTGAGAGATGGCATTCTGAGACCCTGGCATTCTGTAGTCTCATTCTGAGAGATGATGGTGATAAATCTATACTTAGGGCTGTGACACAGTCAGCTGCCTTAACTCAGCTGCTGTGAGACACAAGAAGTTTCACCCTGGGCAGTGACCATACCTGTTACAGAAACTTCAGCAGTCCCACTAGAGCAGCATTTGGAAGGAGGCCCTTGAAGTCTTAGGCAGTACAGGATGTGTTCTTGGCCTTTTACAGCTCCCCAAGCCAGTGGTACTCTAGCACTTGGCTGGGTATTTGTGGAACACTCTGTTTCCATATGTATTAGTGCTTGAAACCATTAAGTGTTCCACAGCTCTTTTACAAGAGGAGTAATTACATCCTGTTGGCAGAAATCACTCCTGCTGTTTAATTTGGAAACCATATTCTTTGCTTCCAGTCTTGTGTTGTTACACAGCAGAGTGGCTGCATTTTCTGTCCAGGGTGGTGGCACTTATCTCTGACATGTGCATGGGGGATGATAGGGATGGTGGTGTTGTCCCTCAGGATGACATTTCAGGTTTGTCTGTGACCAAGTTAATTTTAAATTATCCAGGCATATAGCTTCAGAAATCCAACTTCTATTCACAACAACAAAAATATCTTTTCTAGCTCTCATTTTCATGCATGAGGGATGCTGGGCCAGCCCCTGGGTGCATTGGGGCTTGAGGAAAAGCTGATGCTAAACTTTTCTCTCTTACTCTGCCCTTTTAAAGCCTTTAATGTACAGAAGGAAACTAGCATGGCAGATGATTGTTGTCTACTAATGGTGTCTTAATTACTGATTTTCAGGACACCCAATTAATTTTCTGCTGAAGACAAGAATTTTTTTCCTCTCTTGAAGCATGCCAGTGATTAATATTTTAATTTAAACTTTCAAAAGTTTTGAGTCATGCAGCAATTCCAAGAATTTTTGTTTCTGAATTCTTTGATGCATTTTAACATACTCATGAAATGCCGTGCTTCTGTCATGCACAAAGTGAACCTCATGTTAAACAGGGCTTGCTGTCACTAAAGCATGGCAAGTGCCATTTTCAGGGCCCTTGAGATGCTTTGTCACACAGCATCCCCTTAGCAGGAGTGTATGGCCACACTCTCCCAGGCCTCAGCCTGCAGGAGCTCAGAGGCAAGGGGGAGGTGAATCAAGCGTGGCACTGCTGGTCCTAGGGAAGGGGGAAATATTGGGAAACAGAGCTTGCTGAAGAGTGTTTGAAATCAGGATGAAATTCATCATCTGATCAGTTCGATGAAACCAAAGGAAACGGCACTGGGCTGAGCTCTGGGAGCTTTGCAGGGAGACAAGCAGGAGATCAGCAGTCCTTTGGTTGCATGATGAATAAAGCAGAGAGGCGCTGCTTGGCTTTCATAAGTGAGACTCAAGCTCTAGAATCCAGAGTTGAAAAACATTTATGTTGGCTATTAAAGGGAAAACATGTGACACAGAGATATGCCATGTAAACTCCAGAGATTTTCCGTCAGGAGAAAGACTAAATGAGGACCAAGTATAAATGAGAGAGTTTTTTCTGAAAAGTAGATTAGGTAATGCGTATTTTGATCCTTCAAAGAATGTGTTTGATATTAAAATGCAAAATTGTATGGCTTTCTCATCAGGTGGAGGTAGCCTAGCTGTCCTACTTTACGTAACAACCACAATAGTAAACTAATGACAAATAGTTCAGGATATCTTTGGGAAATGGCAGTCAGAGGTAAGAACATCTACTGTATGAAAACTGCCCAGGAGAAAAATCCCTGCTTAACATGTTATTATTAAAGCTTTCTGGTTTAGATAGGAAGTTTTCAATTTGCTTTTTTATTTTGATTTTGCCTGGAAATATCCATTTTGATGCAGAGTTCCAAATAGTAATAACCCAGTATTGTATTTCCTTTCCCCTTGTTTTCTTCCTGAAAGTGATGCGGCACTTTATGTTCCATCATCGCTATAACTTTTTTAATCCCATAATCTTTAGGAGAAAATATGAGTGTGTTTGTAGGGGAAACATGAAAACAAGGCTCGTCCATTCCTGGTAGCACAAAGTGAAAGCTTTGCCTCAAGTTCTCCTCCAGAATCTGCTAGGGTTAGCAGAGGATATGAAATAAGAAAGTGGGATGAAAGGAAGGGGGCATGCAGTGGGGCACTGGCTCCATGTGCCCTTCCTCTGCAGGCTGCTCACTTTGCAGTTGTACCATGTTTATCACTGGCGTGGTAGTGTGATTAGGGAGCAGCAGCAGGAAATGCTGGCAGAATCTGGGAGGCTGGCAGTTGGGAAAAACAGAGGAGATCAAAGGCTTGAGTGCATTTGCAGACTGGAGAATAATTGCAAGTCAGTCCCAAAATGTGGCCAGTGCAGCCTGGCCATGAGCTCTGTCTGGCAGTGTATTCCCACGGGAGGAGTGAATCTGTGGTGCAGGGGGGCACATCTGCAATGCTGCACTCAGTTCTCATTCCCCGTGATCCAGCCCTCATTCCGCTTGCACTAGGGGATTCAGAAAAGTTGTTAGAGAGGAAATGGCTTGTTTTATCAAAGGAGACTGAAACAGGGTTGTGCTGTAGTCTCCAAAGATCTCCTGGCTGATCTTGTCGCCTTCAGCTGGATGGTGAAAACTAATTTGGGCTGGAGGACCCAAGTGTAGCTCAGCTGTGGAGGTTTCAGATGAAAACGGATGTCCAAACTATCAGAAAAGGAAGGTTGCAGAGCAGTGATGTGGAGGATCTGTAGGCAGACACAAGTGCTTGTCTTCATAGATAAGCATATTCATCTTGCCCATCTTTCCATCAGTGTCCTCATACCTGTTGTTTCTTCTCAAAGAGCTCAAGGCTTTCCCACATCTGTTTAGTGTCTCCTGCATTCTCTCTTAGCAAAGCAAAATCTGACAGTAAGAAGAAGTAATGTGTTCTTGAGTACCTTAGAGTTTTAAGATGCAAAATGCAAGGTTTTTAATAATTCTGTTTACCATAGTATAGGCAAATAGACTAAAGTCAGAGTGCTTTTAAACTGTTAAAACTTTTTCCCAGACAGCCTCATGGTAGAAGGCTGACATATTAAACATGTACAACTCTCAAAAAGAGTTCAGGGCCAAGCAGGCACAGATATCCTGGTTGCATGGAGAAGTCTGAACACTTCTAATTACAAGTCATTGACAGAAAATGGCAAGTCATTTATTCCTTTTCCTTCCCAGTGCAGCTATGGGGAGTTGAAACCGTTTGTGAGCTTGGTGTGCCAGCAGGGTCTCAGCAAATCTCTCAGCCATCTCCAGGTGAGGGAGAAGTGAGGGCTGCACAAAAATGACAGGAGGAACTATCCTCCTGTCCTTCATCCCTGGGACAACATCTGTGCTACCAACTATGGGAGAGTCAGGGATCCCACAGCCAGGGAACATAGATGGACTGATGTTCACACTGCTTAGGAAGAAGTTGGTAGAAGTGGCCCAAAACAGGGACCAACAATGCAGGTGATTGTTTCCTGGGACCTGAGCTTCTTCCATGGCCTTGGGTTCAGCCATACTGGGCTGCTGTAGGGCTGTGTTCACAACTCGTGAGCAGTGTGGTCCAACAGAAGATTCTTAGAGAGAAAATTTTTTGATAAACCATCATCTCTGCTACCACATTTTTCTGCTGTGTTGGGAATTTACTCTAGTTTGAGCCTGTGAACTAAACACTCACTAGTGATAGCAGCACACCTTCCTTTTCATCCAGTGCACTCTCTGGAACTAAAGTACATGGAGGATGATGTAGAATAAATGTATTTATTTCCACATGCAGCAAACTTCTTTTCTTGTTATTCAGGTGATGATCAGCAATCTCAGGGCAGAGAAAGAGCAAGTCTTGCCCTCTGTACCATAAACATTTCTCCAGACATTAAACAAAAAGCTCTGTAAAAGCTCTTAGAAGATCTCCATCCATATAGTGCATGTCACACCATGGTATTGAGTCTTTAATCTCTTTGGAAACCTTTGCTAGAGATTCAAAATTCTATTATTATTCAGGTGGATATGTACTACTGATGGGTCTCATTTATGGATTTTCAAGTACACTTTAAAGGTCAAGCAAGTAATTTTAATCGGTTATGTGTGGGGTTTTTGACAGCTGATAAGTACTGAATGTACAACAGCACCTGGAAAACAGATTTGCTATATTTACCATTACATATTTGGATTGGGTGCAGGGATAGTCCTTTGCCCACGCTCATTTCACTCTCCATCATCAAGTTACTGGCACTGACCAACCAGTGCATCCACAGGAGTGCACTGTCGTTGCAGCACCTCAGGTCTGAGTCACAGCTTGGACAGGGGCCCAGAACCTGTGTCTGCTGGTTAAGAGAGTAGTAGCAGCATCAGAGTGAGTAGTGGTGTCTTTGGCTCAGAGGATACTTAATCCATACTTCTTTCTCCCAGGCTGGTAACCATTTGGAAGTTAGTCTGGTGTGGTTGTTCTGAAATTCTTGTGTGCAGATCACTCGTGCCGTGGCAGTGGAGAGCTATCAGATCACAAGGTGACAACTGACTGTCCTCTCTTACTGCCTGCCAAACTGAAAGAAAACAAAATGAGAATATTTTCCCATTTCAACAATATCAGTCATGGACTGGGAGCAAGGCTTGAGCTCAGGTGCTGTGACATCAGCTTCTATCTAAGCTGTGAACTAAGGGGCTGACTGCAGTGCTTATGGGAGCAGCTGTACCTACGGGGATAAGCAGAAAGGCTGACCAGCCCCAGAATGAAACAGAGGAGATTCTTCAGCTTAAGGAAAAAAGACAGTCAAATTGGATCTGAGAGAAGTCCACAAAGTCATCTATCACATGGAAAAACTCAACTTACAAGAATTGTGGGGCGTGTAATGAAGTGGTTAGAGTCGGAGTGCTTTTTTGGGGGTTTTTCACTGCGTTTTTGGAAAACGGTAGGGTAGGGTGGACGAGACTCAAAAAGGGATGAGATCCCATAGAAGACTAGTGATGCAATAGTCCAGCTCCAACAGCTGGCAGGAGAAGCCCACGGGCCCCAGCTTGCTGGGAGTTGAGCAGCTGGCACACACTGCTCTTGTACACTTCCCCAGTCAGAAACCTAGGAAGTTCTTCATCGAGCCTACAACAGCACCTCAGCTGCTCTTCAGTGTGGGCAGCAATCAGGGGAACTCATGGGCCACCAGGACACAGGCAGCTGTTAGTAAGGAAGGAGTTGATTTTAGTCCTAGCAACACTTTCAGCTGGGATGCAGCTCTCACCATAGAAAAACCCCAGAGAGAACATCAGGATTTTGCAGCCCATTCAGACTGTATCCAGATCAGCCCAGTCATTTTTCATTTCCACAGCACAGTTTGTTAAGAAGATCTGCAGGGTGGAGGATTAGAACAATTAACAGTTTACAGAAACTCGGCTCTGTTTTGCTGTTTTCATGGGAACAAAGTTCGTAGCGCTGGTTTTGTGGTACCACCTTGCTTTTATACTCCATGCTTTGTTAAACATGATAATGAGCTCAGCGCTGTGTAGTGCACTAAGTGCTGTGCAGAAAATAAAAGTGTTTCCTGCCCACCCTTCAGAAGAGCTGCTGTGATGGCAAAGGCTCTTTCAAGATTAGGGCTGCTAGCCTAAACAGTATGTACGCTGGGCTAGCCCGTCAGAAAGCTCTGTATTGCAAATGTAAATTTATCTTTGTAAGAACGACAAGCTTCTGTTCAAAGCACAGCACTATATAAAGCAGTTCACCAAGGCAGTAGGTTTTACCATATTCTCCCCCTGGAACAGAGAGGAGTTTTGTATTACATTAATCAGCATCTAAGCCCTGAAGGTCACAATTATCTGGCCACTATTTTTCAGTATTAGTGATTTTAGTACATGATTAACTTTCATGTGTGCATCATTAAGATGAGGAATTGTTTTTGAAGT
Source organism: Erpornis zantholeuca (assembly GCA_013400515.1). Taxonomy (NCBI): domain Eukaryota; kingdom Metazoa; phylum Chordata; class Aves; order Passeriformes; family Timaliidae; genus Erpornis; species Erpornis zantholeuca. The sequence goes on from VZTN01011616.1 coordinate 88,988, forward strand.
TTCAAATAGAGCAGCAGGTCTTAGCTGTAGTATTTGCCATACTTGCTCAGCCACTCTTAAAAGGGATGATTTATAGAAAATCCAGCTGTGAGTTTTCGTTTCTTCAAGAGCAGGAGGCGGGACTAGAAACCAACCTAAAACCAAGCGGAGCATTGATCAGAGTAGAAATGATGTAGAGCACAGCCCCGCAGACAACAGCTAAGCATCGTGGAAGTATTAGCTGGCAGCGATAAGGAGGCGGAAGCAGAGCTCGGTGACAGAGGAGCCATCTGTCAGGAACTGGGAATCCGATTTCAAGAGAGCACAAAATGAAGTAAAGAAGAAAGTGATTTTGGTGCAGAGGTACAGTGGAGCCCAAGGATATCTGTGGACAGTAAGTTTCTATACTGGAACAGGGATGTTTAATGCAGCAGCTAATACTGTTTGAAAGGGCTTTTAAGCTTTGAAAACAGACCTAAGTAGCTCCTGTATTAAACAGCTTTTGCTTAAAGTTTTTATTTATTTGTAAGATGTAAATAAGCTTATCTCTTTGTGGTGGCTTGTTTAAAAACTTGAAAACAACTTTAAAACTGCTGGTGTCCCTTTCTTCAGAGAGTGGGTTTTTTGTTTAATAAGGTCATCTCCTATCAAGGATAAGATTTGTTCGTAACCTTTCAGAAAAATATCTTAGAAGAAAAGGCTGTTTTGGCCCCAGCTGTGAGGTGAAAAGGGGTAGGCAAGAATATTTTTTCTGGAAAGGGGAAAGGAGTTCCCACCCAAATAGATCTAAACTAACTGGAACTACAGTGTATAAACACCCCGGGGCTAAATCCTACCCTCAGTTACACTGATGTAAGTCAGGTTTAAGTCTACTGTAGTTAATAAAATTACTCCTGATTTAATTAAGGATAGAATTTGGTTGCACATTTCTTAATAATGAAAAAGTCCCATGGTTCTTTCCAAAGTGTATTTTATGCTAACAGATTATTAAGGACTTGCTTGAAAATACATTAAAATTAATTGAAAACTCACACTGTGATGCATCTTTTGTCATATACTTGTATCCTTCTTTGAAATTAGCACAAAAGCCAGCATGAGATATTGTAAGCAATCCTATTATTTCTTGTTAGCAGGTTCTCAGATAAGGTTTGCATTGCTCATAATTTCATGCTTGTTTCACTTCAGTGGCTTGTATTTGGGGTGATATGCTTTAATCCTAAAAAGGTTTGTGGAGCTCCAGCTGAGAGTGATAAGGTGATATTATCTGTAGCTGAAAAGTGAGAAAGTTCTATACAAGACCCCAGACTGTCTGATTGGGAGTGAAACTGTTCTATTACAAATTGTACAGAAAAATTACTCTTGTTGCTGTGGTTTTAGTGTAAGAGTTAGAAGCAGAAGCATTGGCTGCTGACTGAGAAAAAAAAAAACAACAAGGAAAACCCACTCACTATTATGGCCCAATATGGATGACAAAACACTGTAGCATGTGTGGGAAAATGGCTGCAGTCCAATGTCTGGAACCATTTATCTTCTGGTAGAGTCTGGAAGATGACTGTTTTATGTATTTTACAGAAATCCCTGCTGATTGATTTCATTTACTTAGGAGGAGGGGTCACAGTGACTGATGGCAGGGACAACTGGGGCAAAAAGTGGATTCTTTGCGTTATCCTGACATCCTGTTCTGGTTGGGGTTACTGCCACCTTTTGAAGGGACCAGACCATGCTGGGCACGTCTTACTGCTGCATTTGCTACTGCACACAGACAGAAGTTTGCTGCTTCTTTCTGGGTCTCAGCAAGCTGAGAGCTGCAAGTTGTGCTTCCACTAGTGCCAGGCACATTTTGGAAATTATGATTTGCAGGCGTTTGGAGGGGAACGGACAGAAATGGGTACATTTCTGTAACCTGCCAAAAGCTGATGGTGGGTGCTGTTGTTGAAGCGGGAGGAAAGACTTTGTGAAAGGTCTGAGTGGAAAGTCTGTTTTCAGTGTGTGAGGCTTGCAGAAATAGCTTGTCCCTCTTTAGCACATGAGATTCTATGCTAGGGTGATGATACTGGTTTTTTCTGGTGTTTGTTGCTAAAATAGCCACAATTCCTGGCATTTCTTTGTTTATGTTGAATAAAGAGCTTGCCAAGCACATTAGAAACAACAGCACAGGGATGTGCTGTACATCAGTGTTATTCATTTATATCTCTGTTATTTTTATGTGTGCTCTGATGGCCTGTCTGTCAAGGTGTTTGCCCTCAAATCAATTTGACTCACATCACGGCATGACAGTCACTTGTTATATACCAGGCATGTCTACAGGCATTTGCTTTCATGTTGCAGGGAATGAGTGCCAAGATTTTCATATGATGAAACAAAAGTGTGGGGGATATGTTTCCTAGTCAGTAAGTACACTGCTACTGTGTCGTTTAACAAAAACGGAGAGGAAAATGGATTTTTCAATTGACAATACTACTTCATTTGGTACCCTTTAGGCTCTTCACAGGGTCCTCTACTAATGGTTACAATGCCAAGTCCAGTGCAGGATCACATAATAAACCTGGAAAAAGGGAAAATTACTGTGTCCCCCGTCACATCCAGTTTCCCAGCCACACTTAGTACAAGACATTTTCCCCCACTTAGTACAAGACATTTTTCATTGACAGAGAGAAAGAGAGAGAAAGAAAAAGAGAAAGAGAGAGAGAGAAAGAGAGAGAGAGAGAGAGAAAGAAGGAGAGAGAAGGAGCGAGAAAGAAACAAACAAAGAAAAAGAAAAGAAGAAGAAAAAATCTTCTAATGTACCCTAACTGCTGAGGAAATTTCCTATATTTACCAAGTACTTTTACCGGAGCAGTAGGAGCAATTAAGCAATGTGCTTAAACAGTATCCCAGGAATAAACTCAGCGTCACCTCTCTTCTGGACAGCATCCTGTTCTATTGCCATGCACAATCATTCAGGCCACTCAGGTTCTTCAGCCTCACTGTTCCTCATGGCATTTTGATGTGCACTCATTTTCTGTGTCTGTGTGTAGAGGATGTGCATATGGTCAGACATTTTGGTTTTACTCATGAGTTAACCTCTGATTTGGATTTTTAAGTTTACAAGAATTTAGATTAATTGTAATCTTTCCTATTTTCTTAATTTCTTTTGCTTCCTTTTCAGACACTACATGTTTTGGTTATCCTCCCACAGAACAGTTCCTTGTTGGCACTCTCCCAATGGCATAGCTGCTTTTGCTCTTCATTAATTTAGTTTGAGCCTTTCCTGCTTTTTGGTATGTCTAACTCAAGAGAACAGTGGGCAGTGCCATGGGTTCCAGGGGAAGGTACCAGTTGCCTTCCTTGGGTACACCACTGAGCCTGATGATCCAGAAAAAATCTAGTGCCCCAGTTACTTTTTAGATCTGTTTTTATCATGGGGTCCTTGATGGGGTCTCTCTTCCTGGAGAGAGAGAGTGCTGGTAAACAGATCCAATGTAAGTCCACTGTCTCCCTTCGATCTTGAATTTGGAAAAGAGGGGAAATGAGTGGTCTAAGCTGTTGCAAGCCTGTGTTTCATCCAAAGGGACTGCATTCTCCTAGTAATTTGGAGCACATTTGGGGACTGCTAGCCCCTGATCATTCCTCTTCTGTAAGGATTGGTAGGATGATGTGGTCATGCTCCAGCCATTTAGTCATCTTAAATCTCTTCATTACATGGAATCATTTTTCACGTGGCCACCACAAAGGTGCCTTCCTGAGTGTTCTAGTTCTCACAAATAAAATATCTCAGACCATATTTTAGACATGTTGCATATTATCCCATTTTTTAAACAAATGTTGTCCATTCGTACTTTGTAATATAGCACATGACAAGCATAGGGCAGGTGGTAGAACTACAGCTGCCTCTTGTTTTCTTATCAGATATTGATAAAAACAGTAAATTAGATTAAACAAAAAAAGAAAAAGAGCTCTGTAGGCTGTGGAACATTATGAAACCACCCACAATGTCTGCGCAAGACATACGGCAACAGCAAAGCTGCTGTGTACTAACTGAGTTCAGAGAGGGCCAACCAAATGCAATGCATACAAGTGATTTACTTACTCATTTATAACCCTAACCTAGAATCATGAGTGTTTGCTGTTCCGTAAAAAGGATGACTTTATGTGACCCTTTAAAGCCTTCAGCATTAAGTGGCATTAAGTTGATGGCTACTTGTTTTGTACATTCCGTGAAAAATTATGCATAAATCAAGTAGGCTTTCCATGTAATGTGCTCATAATCCTCACAAGCAAAACTCCCACCCAAAACCAGTGATCAAACGTGGTTTCTTGAACTCAGAAAGGTCACCTCATAAAAATATGAAGGTATAATATTCAGGCCACCCAGGCAATTTTTTTTTGGCTAGGACATTACTTTAATTAAGTCATTGTAAGGTTAAAATAATAATAGGGTTCTGATGTAAGCAGATAAAAGACAGAGAAGCTACATTAAATTCAGTTTCCATCCACCAAATACATCTAGAAGAGCTAAGCTCACTTGCTGTTTAAAGAACATTTTGCACAGGGACAGACAGGATGGGCTGAGGTTGAGTCCTGAATGTTCTGGGGTTTATGTATTTAAATAAAGCCTGTAGCATTGTTTTTGTTCCTTAATTACCTCTGGTATGTTGATTTATTGATGCTTTTGAAGGCAAGTAGACTCAGTAAAACAGAATCATTCTGTATCACGTAAAATTTCCTCTTAAATCTGTGGATGTTATAGACAAAAGCAAAGGATTGATGGTGGGAACTTTTGTGGAGATGGTCTTCCACCTACAGGCAGAACCAGTGGTACATGTCTCTAAAAGGTAGAATTGAGTAGAATTGAGTTACTGAATTGCAAATGAATGGAAGGTCTTGTGAAATCACTAATTAGGGCTGTCTCAGTTCTTGAAATCTGCCAGTGCAGCCAACAATTTGGGCAGAAGATGCCTGGGAACCAACAATCCTGAAAAAGGGTTTGGTGGCTGGAGTGTCTTCCTTGTTGCTGGGAGAAGTGCTGCTGAACTTACCCATTCAGTGTGAAATGTCCCTTCCATTTGGAGGTGACTCTGTGGGAAGCAGGAGCGCTGTGTGCTTTAGCATTTGTTATACAGGCTTTGAGCAGGGATGAAAACCCAAATGGCAGTCCTTTGCCAGCCATGAGCACTGATGTGCCTGTTAAAAAGTCACAACATGGTCTCAATGGGCTTAGTTTCAGGGAAATACTCAGAGCTTGCACCTACTTTCTGCTGCCTGTGTCTTTGGGGCCCCCAAATCTGTACCTTAACACCAATTCCAAAAAGAACGTCTGCATTGTCTTTTTCAGCACAGTGTGAAGAAGTCACTGCTCCTTCTGTGTCTCTTCTGTGTCTGTGCATCCCAGCTGGTACACCTGGAGCAGGGCATGGGCCCTCACTTGCCACCAAAGAAGGGTTCAGTAGACTCACAGATGCATAGAATGGTTTGGTTTGGAAGGGACATTAACGATCATCTAATTCCAAACTCCTGCCATGGGCAGAGATCCTGTCCACTAGATCAGGTTGCTCAAAGCCCCACCCAACGTGGCCTTGAGCACTTCCAGGGATGGGGCATCCACAACTTCTCTGGGCAGAAGATTTAGAAGATTTGTTCAGGAGATGTTTAGTTTGTCACATCCCTCCACCAATGGCTAACGACCTGTGTGAGAGGTCTGTTGTATTAATTTGATTTGCAAGAACATGTACACAGATAACCAGAAGTGCATGTGGTAGATACAGGCACAATGATGTGCACCTCTCCTGTGCTTCTGAGCCACTGAATTCAAAATGAGGATTTATGTTAATATTTACCACTTACATAGTACATTTAACCTCCATAGGCCTGAAGGAACATGTCTAATTTATACATCCAAATTAATAGAGGTAATCACATGTAACAGTCAGCCTTTTCATCACTTAACCCAATGAGAAATGAAGACACTATTTTGTTTGGAATATAATTGCTTATACATACCTGAAAATACCATCCCATATTCTCAGTTCTTTGTGAAAACATCATGGGTTTGCTGTAACAAGAATATTTCAGACAGCTGCATAATGAGTAAGCTTCATTTTTTTAACTGAACTGAAAATTAGGAGGCCGAGCCAGATCTCAGTGGAATATCTCCAAAGGAGTTTTTCAGTGAACTTAGATGCTGAATGGGCTAAACAGTTCATTTTTAAATCTATTTGAAAACCATCTTTCAGAAAATAGTCTTGAAAGCCTGGTACTTAAAATGAGCATGCCTGCAGACTTCTATGACAGCAGTCAAGCGTCCTCATGCTTCATATTATTTATTTATATTACATTTATATTGTCCACACGAACTCCCAGAGCAAATTCAATAGACGGCTATAGTTCTGCCTTGGTTCCTCAGACCTGGTTGCTATGGCATCCAAGTTGGGAAAATATCTGCCAGCTCCAGGTGGCTGAGCACACAGGTGGGTGAAACATGAGCAGTAATTTAGGGAGCCATGAGGTGGTGTCCTGTGACCAGAAGGTATTGTCCACGGTTTTTGCGAAAAGGGGCAAGGAGTTGTGAACATTGCTGGGAAACCTGGGCTTTCTTTAGCTACAGCGAAAGAAAACACATGTACTGAGAGGTTCTGGTGGTAAGCTATGAAATAATTTAATGATCTGTTCAAATTAAATGCAAAATCAGAGATGAGAGGGGGCTGGCTGGTATCACCTCTGGTCATGCTCAATAACATCCCGCTCTGTGATTCGTTCCACTCAGCTTGCTGGGATTATAGTTGTTGAATAAGGCAGCAGAACTGAGCTTTCAGGTGAAAAACACATACAACGAGAATTTTAAGACCCCTGAAAAAAAAATCCTTTCTTTAGTCTTGGTACTCAGAACCTGTCCCTTGAAGTCTGCATAATATAATACAAATAGGATCTACAATTCAATTTTTTTTAGTCTAAACTACATTCAGGATCAATATTCAAATGCTTTGGTGGAGTTTTAACTCCCATCCAATTGTCACTGTTTTAAATGACTTTTATAGCAAGAATAAATTTTCACTGAAAGCATTTTTTTTTCTACCTTTCTTTTCCAGTTAAAAAATATAACAAGAACAAAGACTACCAAACAAAATGCAACTTGTCTGAAATCTCATAAAAGCTCTTACACAAGAATCTATCAAGCCTGGGAAAATATGTGTTCTTTTGTAAAAACATATTTTTCCTTGAAGTCATTGCTAGATTACAAAAGTTCACATAACATATTGGAATGTGTATGTGTTTATGTAAGACAGACCTCTGTATTTCACTTTCTGATGTCAGTGTTGCCTTGACAACTGTGTTTTATTGATTAGTAGAATATATGTAATTTGGTTCAGAGCTGCATCATCTTACGAGGTCATTTTTCTTTGTGAGAAGTTGTTTCATTTTCTTACTCTCTGAGAAAATTATTTTTCTTATATGCGGAATAACATTCTTTTGATCCTTTTGGGGGTGGTTCTGTGGCTGTACTCAAAACCCAACAGAGTTTGACAAATGCATGCTGATAAAGTCATTAAGTACCTTTCTACTGATATATGTGTTTCTTATTCAAGTTCTTTTACTCCAGATGTTAACGTAGTATCTCATCTGTAACTTCATTGGTTACCAACTGGAGACTCTATCCGTGCAGTTCCAGTTATTACATACCTTCAGGATGTTTTTCCTCAGAGATCTGAAGTTCCAAGTAGTAACACTTCTCAGAATCTCTTTGAACTAGGTATTATTATAGAATTTATTTGACACTTAGGTAAGCCGTCAGGAAAAACTTCCCCCAAAGAGTAAATAGTACTGAGTATAGCTCCTGATATTGAACTCTTACACCCTTATTCTACCCATTGTGGGTGTGTCGGATCTATGGATTAGTTCCTGACAGAGGACTGTATCATTTAACAAACCACTTGTCCCATTGACAGTCCTGTTTCTGTGAGTGCTGGTCTGGTTTATGAGAAGTTTTGGTCCTGACCTGAAGAGCTTTCATTTTCACGGGAACTGAGCAGGGGAGAGGATGGAAGGGGTAGGCAGGATGCTGTGTCTCAGTTCAGAAGGTGCCACGGCTTGATTATGTGCACAGCTGCAGGATCCACATAGTTAGGTTTACCAAATCTCCTCCTGCTTTGGTTTTGTCCTTTCACCCCTGTGTTTATTTGTCTCATGGTTTATGAGTATCACAGGAGCCAAGAGCAGTCAGGGTGTGCAGCTTTCTGGATTAAAGCAGACAGGGGAACAGCAAGAAAAAAATAAAGAGGCCAAGGAGAAGGAGGAGAAGTACAAATCATGGATCGGAAAGTAATGAAGTTCAGCCAGATGTTGATGTAAAAGCTGTCTTTTTTTTTACATAGAACTGAAAGCATAGCCATCCCTACAGTCCTAATATTAACAATTTACAAATTATAGCAGTGATTGCATTTATATGTCATACAGAAGGTAAATGATGGGAATGGGTTGTCAACACACATAGAAAAACAAGTCTGGAAATCTCTAGCACTTTCTTTAAATGTAATAGTTCCTGACAATTAAATATCCCATTGGTTGCTATCTAAATATTTATCTTCAGTGGAATTACAAGAAGTCCAGTCAGAGAAAACCCACGCTCTTCTGTTCTCTGTTGTAAAGATTAAATTATGTTCTACTTTTGAAAAAACGCTTGGTTCCTGGGTCTATCCTGTTGTATTTTTCTGGATAATTTTGAAAAAAAAGGAAGAGAAGAGAGTCTGCCATTGATGGCAAGCAGGGACAAAGGCACAGATTGTGGTTTTGAAGGTTGTTTACCATGCTAAGTCAGGACCATAATGTGAAATAATGTTTTTAATCTTTTGGATTAAAACATTCAGCAACAGGTCTTCCTAGCAACAAGGCCCCACCTAACACAGAGCCTCATTTTTTTGCAAGGATCCTGCAGTCTTACATGGATTTTCTGGGTCAGTCACTGGCAGCAACAACACTAATTTATTCCAGATGAAAATCAGGCCCACTATAATTAGCAATACCATGCTATTTGTCTGAAAAATCAAGAAACAGTGGCATTTTCTAGAGAGACCATGTGTCTTGTGGAGAACCCGGTCCATTTAATTCAAGATTTAGGTACCTGGGGTTAAGCAGATGGTCCAGTCAATTTGTCATAACTGCTTAAATTCCTTGTACAGTCTTAGGAGAGCAGCAGTTGCTTACTGAAGATTTGAGGAGGAAGATCTCTTCCTTCTTTCCATCCATCCATCCATCCGTCCATCCATCCACCCACCCGGGGATGATTCAGTCTGCCTCATCCAAGTAAATACCTCTTCCACTGGGATTATAGAGGAACAATAGGAAATAAATGCTGGCAGCTCCATGCAGTTGGGTTTTACTCATTTGAAGATGGATGTGACTTATCTTCCTCTTGCATAATAGCCCAAGAATTAGAGCACTCCCCCCAGAGAGAGGCAGTCCTGGGCTCTACTTGTTCTGAGTAGGTTGAGCTCACATCTCCCACATTTAACTCAGAAGAGCTAAATTCCTCCCTTCGTAGGATGACCATCCGTAAGTCTCCATGCTTTTGGTTTTTTATCCTTTCCTTTTCTGCCTGTCTGGGAGGACTGTAAGCTCTGTAGGGCACCAGCTAGTTTGTCATTAAACATTTGAGCATCACTGACTGTTGCAAGGTTTTGATTTTGGCTTTGTAATGAAGGACAAATAATGGCAACAGTTGTGCAAATTTGTCTCTTCGCACCACAAAAAATGCTGAGTAAAGCTTTGTTCTTGTGAATGCATTACATATTTTTGGCTGGTATTGACAAAAGTTGGGCTTTGTACAGCCTTTCTTTGTGAAACAGTTTGTGAAACGCAGGATAGGTCTGCAGGGATGTTGGATTTGATGAGTATTTAGGGAATTGCTGGTTGCTTGATTGTTTGATATGGCCATGATTATGTCCTCATTTTTGTTGTCTCTTCTAGAGACATTTGTGCTAGAGCTTGGTAGATTTGTAGCACTGGGAAATATGATGCCCCAAGGCCCTTTCTTGCAAATTACTCTTTTAGGAAATTTTTTGGACCTAGGCAAGTATGCAGCTCAGGGCAGGAGTAGGCTGCAGAACTCCTACTCAATGACACAGCCCCTCAGTATCTTTTTCTCCTGGAGTTTCTAAAGAAGAAAGCGGTGGGAGGGAGGGAGGGACGGACAGGGCTGAGAGCAGTGTGAGGACATTGTGCTGTGGGGACATGATGTGGTCACTCCTGCAGCACTGGCGAAGAATGCAGCAGTGATGTGCTCCTCGCATGAGTCATCCTGGGGCTGCCGAGAGTTGGAGCAGCCCATTGCCCAGTGATGACTTGTGGTTGACCTTTATTTCCATCTTAGAGATTATTGTAAAATTGAGCTAAATGAATTTCTCCTTTCTGAGCGCTGACATCAGTGCAGCCTGGTTTCCTACGAATTTGGATTCCTTTCCCCCACCTCACTGAAAACAATGTCCCCTCCTCCATGTCACTTCCCAGATGTCTCTCCCAACCCTTAAATATTTGCAAGAGAAGGGGTGCAGACACTGATGCTGATGCAGAGTGTTGTGTGCTCTGCAGCCAACTGTCTGCTGCTTCTCAGCATACGTAGTCATGAGTGGGTCACCTCACAAATGCCTTTCTCTTACTGGAATGCTGATTTGTGTAATTTCCTCTATGCAGCACCAGCTTTTCTAAAAGGTGTTTTCTAGTATCTTAAAGATATTATCTTTATCTCCTCCTGTCAACTGAAACTGGCCAGTAGATTCTGAAGTTATTGGGGGGGGCAGGAGGGTGTCCCATAGAGACAGATGGTATGAATATTTCTTTAGGAAGCAGTTGTACAAATTTACTGTAATGCATGCAGAAATTAAAAGAATTATGAAGAAATTAGTAGGTGAAGCTCTGTGAGTTGTGTTGTGAAGGAAGACATAAAAGGAATACATTTTTAGGTTTGCTGTAATTTTTTAAATAATTATAATGAAAAACTGTTGAGCAATTCAACAACTGAGTTGCTCCTCCATCATAAGGAAAAATGTGGGACTCACCCTACCAGTTCATCCCTAATGTGTTCCAGCCCAGCCAGTGACAAATTTCATCTGAACTTACCAAGCATAGCAAACACCTACACAGCTCACAGATAGTTAACATTATATCAGAACACTGCACCTATGAAGTGACAGTTCTTTTGGTCATCTATGACTTTGCCACCTTTAAAAGTGGCAAACTATTAAAAGTATTATCAACTCTGTGATCCCATTTTATTAAATAACCTTTAAGAGATAAAGTCAGATTTGGAAGACCAAAGTCCATTTTTTAGAAAAATATTCTGGCTATGGTTAGGATCTAAGATTTTAGGAGAAACATAAGATCAGAAACTAATATTGTTTCTAAGTATACCCACTTGTGCTACCTATTGAAGGAAATTGTCCCTAACTGGAAGTCCCTGTGAGTATTGTGAAAGCATGCACCTCTGATGTGCTCAACAAGCTGTACAGATCACAGCCTGTAGTCAAGGTGGTTGCACAGTACTCTGTGCTGTTATTTCTTGGTGGCTGGTGCAGGTTTTTCCAGTAGAAAATTATTTGAGGAACTGTCTGGTAGAATGGATCTAAATAACTCACAAATTTTGTATATTTATGGATGAAACAATTACTAAATAAATATTAAATAAATAAAGATAAAACCCCACAGTAAAGCTATTTATTATATATCAGTTAGGGATCTTCTATCTTAACATTCCTGGGGTCTCATTTGTGATGCTGTCATTTCTCATTTTTTCATCTTCTGAAGGCAATATTTGCCCTGGGGGTATGGTATCATTGTGATAAAAATGAACTGGTGCTACTGGTCTCATGACAAATTGCTGTCCTTTGGGCAGCTCCCTTAGCATACAGCTCTTATGGCTGCTTTGGAAGGGGCTTTATGCTTACCACAGATGCTAATACCCTGATGTCTTCCAAAATGATGGAGCAGAGCATTTTGCCCTTTTCGTTTTGAGGCATGATAAAGTCTTGGAGACTTTTGAGGCCAATTGCCAGATGTGATTAAAAATTAATGAAACAGAACAATTGAACCTGATCCCCCTGACACACTTGAGTAACAGCTTTTTCTAAGACTATTTTTCTAAATTATTCTTTTTGCATCTGTACTTTTCTCTTGTCTGACCACAATGACTTCTTCCTTATTATTAAAAATGGAAAACAATAGTAGAGGATATTTGAGGATTTTTTTTCATGCAGTTCCCTGCAAATTCTGGTTGGATTTTGTTCATTGCACATAAGATGAACTATCAGACAGACTGTAAACTGGAACATGAAACTGAGGTATTAAGTGAGGAAGGAGATCTGCTGCTCTTTGGTGCTACAGGAGGTGTCTTTGGTAAAGCTCATACTCAGTGTGTGTGCAAGTTGAAACATTTTCAGAAAAATATCTTTTTTTTGGGATAGACCTACACTGCTTTTCTTCAAAGCCTGTCTGTGTTGAAAGAGAGACTAAATATCATCTTTTCTGTGTGCTATTACCTCAGCCTTCAAATGTTCTACAGGAAAGGAAGTAGAAAAGAGCAGGCAGTGAGGAGGAGTGTGGTATCTGCATTGATGCTTTAGAAGGTTACTGGAGAATATTAGTGCTCAGGCCCTGAGATTGAAGAAAAACAATAATTTGACAACGAGTAATTAATTAATACTAATTAATGCTTCTTTACTACTTTACGTGTGCTGAGGATTGCAGGCACCAGCTAAATGTAGAGACTTGGCTATACACAGAGAGATTTTGTTCTTCAAATTCCGTCAATCTATTCAAACAGCTATAAATAAGCAAGTATATATTTGACTGAATATCTTTCTTTTCCAGAGCAGGGAAACAGAGTCATCATTATCTGTGAATTAGTCACAAGGTTTAGAATGCAAAAGCTTTTAGGGCGAAATTCTGATATTTTTACTGATACTAAATAGGAATGTACTCTTCAGGTTATTTGTTGGTAGTGAGAGTATCTGCTGTTTGATAAAAATATTCACTGTGAAGTATTGTTTTGGAGAGGTATTTATCACTACGATTATTATTTAGGGATTTTCCTTATTTGGAAGAACATACTCCTGGCTACTCAGACACACTTTTTGCTCATTGTACCCTGTGCAGGATAACCATGGGCTGTTTGGAAGACCAGTATTTGCCTGACAGAAAGATTGCTCCCTTGAGAGTAGACTCTCATGCTAATCCATCACATTATCATGACATAAGTACGCACAGTTACTCAGAGTCATCACAGTTACGTAGTTCCCCACAACAGGATACTGTTAAATAAACAATGTTATTTGAGGAATTGGCAATTCCCTCTTTCATGCTTCACCCAAAGTATATTCTTATCTTTTCATTCACTAGTGTTTTTGCTTTCCTGGAATTCACTCTTCTGCCTTCTGAAACTCAGTCATGCAGACTTCTGATCCAAGCAAATCTGTAATAGTTTGGAGAGATATGCACTTTTATATTCATCAGAAGAAGTGAGGGTTAACAAACCTGGGCAGCTGAGGGTATCACCCAGCACCCCTTACACACAAAGCAGCATTGCATGAAGTGGCACAATTTCTGTGAGCAGGGATTCAAATGGTGCTGAGCTGCCAGCACGGCAGGAATATAAGATACTGCTTGCAAGAAGAGAAGCTTATGGGGTTTCTGCTGAATAGCTACAGGTGTGACAATCCAGAGGTAGTTAAATGCAAGGTCTGGAAAAGTAAGCACTGCATTCCAGCCACACACTGCTCAAGTTAATGTCTCCTCCTGAGAACAGAGCTGGAACTGTATCATCAAAACATCGACTTCAGCAAAGAGTTGTATATTTGCCACCTAGCCAGTTTGAGACCAAAGCGACCTGTTTAGTCAGGTGTATCTCAGAAATTGTCCTGAATCCAGGATTCCTCTAAGGAAGAGTAAATATTAGTCCTGCAGGTTTTTACAGAGTGGATTAGATGAACTTTCACTCTCCATTTTGGCCTTATTTTCCATGGTTTATTTCAACTTCTTAGATGAAGTCTTTTTAAGATAAAAATGAGCATGGCCACCCTTGGGAGAGAAAAAAGCTGACCCTTTTTTTTTTTTTAAACTGGTCATTTTACAGGATGTGGCTGCAGTTATTATCAGTCCCAGTACATGAGTCAGATGGGGTATTAGCAAGTTATTCCTTACTCTGTGTTTGCATAAGACCCAGTGAAGAAAATGTGACTGCCTTCATAGGCTGTGGAGTTCAACATTTCCCTAAATTCAGTGACAGAGCACACGGGGGAATGAAATTTGACAGAGACTCACTGAAGTATCCTGAACATTCATGAGATAGCTGTGAAAATCAAGACAGTGAAAAACACAGTTGGAGAGCCAGAAAGAAAATATACTTGTGAAAATAAAAGTGAAAAGGAGCCCAGCAATAAGGAATTCTCTATTTTGTTGAAAATACAGGAGAGATGAAGGATGTGTGGTTCATTTTCATATCTGCTTCTTATGTAAATAGTACAATGCATGCCTTATGGCACAATCCAGCAAAGCAAGGACGGAAATAAATGTTAGACATATTTAGGTGCAGTGATTTCAATGACAAAAATCTGTTGAAAATCTTGATCAGGAAAACAACCCCATTTCTTAAGATAGTGTGAAACTGCACAGTTGGACCCCTTACAGCAGAGCAGGAGTTTAAATTTATCTTTTCTTCGAAAGAAAATTACTTTACATTTATCATTTGATTGTGATCAAGGTTACAGGAATATACTGCTGTAAAAATATAGCATTACTGGAATTTTCCAAGACCAAAAATAATTTAGTGTCCAAATACGTATTTTATCTGATTAATGGCTTCACAGCCATGTCTAAGCCAGTACTGCCAAATAAAATTTTCTTTACTGTGATATGTATGCAGTTCTTTTTAAGGTATTTGGAATGATGTCTAACATTTAAATTAAGCAAAAGTTTCCTTCTAAAAATATTCAGCTATATTTATATTTTTAAAGTGGAATTTCATCTTTTACATTTTAAAAGTGTAACTGCATTCCTTACAGTATCAGTGCTCAAATATATCTATGATGTGCTTAACTAAATCAAGGACCCAGTACATGGAAAAAACCTGTAGTCACATCCTAAAAGGGTGGATTTTTTCTTAATATCATTGTGAAAGTACTTTTCTGTACTTCAATAATTTACCAGTTCCATTCAATGAATATCTCTCAGGAAAGCAATCAGACAAAAAAAATAAGGGTGAATTTGCCCTCAGCTCCCCATGTATGTATGTGTTCCTGACACCTCTGTAGAAATGTGTAATTGAAATAACATTTGCATAAATTCCATTTAGTAGGGATGCATTAGCTTGTGCCAGTGAATGTGAGGACACTTAATCAAACAGTAAATAGCAATGCATGTCTAAGCATTGATCAGTTAATGCAGACATTGTCAGAGGAATTAAATGGATCATGATGTCCTTTTGTTCTTCCACTTTATTTAGTATAATATACTGTTGCTTTCTAAATCTCCTCAGAGTCTTTAATAAAGAAAGATCTCTTCACTTAATTTCGACAGATGTGTAATTGGGGTGCTAAATCATCCTCAGGGATGTAATCAAAATTTTTCTACTATGTAACAATTCTGGGTTTACTATTTAGTTTAGAGCAGAAGGAACAGATTTAGGTAATTGCAATCTGTTGCATTGCCTTAAAATTCAAGCATTGATCATTATAATACAATAGTTATGAAACCAAAGATCTCCACGTCCCTTGTAAATAAACCTAATTCAAAATTCAGAATTACCATTGTGGTAGATATGGTTACAGTGTAGGAAAATCTGATCCACAAAGACAGTTTAACAGAATTATAGGATTTGGTTTGCCAGATTCAAATCACAAACCAGCATCAGAATATGGAAAAAAATAATCACTAAATCTGACACCCAGTCATGACTTTAGCCACACAAAATGCACCAAATAACTACTTGAACTCTAGACTCTGTTTATAAAAAGTCACAGGATCCGTGCACCAACACTTTCCATGCTTAATGGGAAGGTGTTAGTAGTAACTGTGAAACTGAGGCTTTGTTCACAAGGTGCCCCATGCTAAGGTGAGATCTGAGAGGGAAACGCCAGACTGGGATCTCACCACCTCCTGCCTTTCCCTGCCTGCTGATCAGTCTCTTGGCCCTAACCCCGCAGGTGCCAGGTGATACATTTGTTCTGTTTCCAGGTATTCCTGCTTGAAGGCAGTGAAGACTCCTTTATTCTAGGAAACTCTGAGAAAAGGGCAGTGATCCCAACACCTCTGCAGTTTCAGCCTTCGGTCAAATGATATGGTTACCAGTGTACACATCAACTAAATCCGGTTTCCTGGATTTATTCTAAGAAACAGTAGGGCAGGACTCCAACTTAAAATCATATGCTAAGCAGGAGGAATTTCAGCTAATGTTATCCCTTGGAGTTATGATGAACTGCTAATTCAAGTGGTCAATGCATGGTAAAGTTCCTGTAGTGGCACTCTGCAAAAGAGCAGCTCAGCTTAGAAGTGGTGCAGAGAGTGTAAGTTCAGACAGGCCAGGTGGCTGAACTTACTTCCAGGACACTGCAGCATCCTCCTGGAAATGCCCATGCTCTCTGAGAACATTTTTCCTGAAAACAGGCTGTATGCTAATTTCTTGATACACCCTCAATTTCCGCTGTATAATAGCACTAATGACCTTGACAGAAAACATTTCCTAGGGATTAATAACCATTTGAGATTTAATGACCTGAGGCTATGCCTCAGGCCATCAACTCCTTCAAGCTGCTCATTAAATCCTTAGGGTACACTGCTTCAATCCCTCCTGCTTAAGCATTTGCTCAGTATCACCTAATAACAATATTCTCCCTGAGGTATTTCCTCTTCGGGGGCCCTGGAAATGTGTTTGTCCTTAAGACTTTTGGGAAAAGAACTCATCATTAATTTTTTAGGTGACTGTGCTACAAGTCAGAGCATTTACTCAGGCTGTCACTGAGCTTTTGGTGTGAGGAACTCAGTAAAAATGAGACAGTTAAATTCATAAATTGCACCTTGAAATATAAACTATTTGTTCTAGTTGCTTGCAATCTCATAATATAAATCAAGAGCCAATAGCCCTCCCCCATCCAAACACTGGTGGTTCAGCCAAAGGTAACTTATCTGAGAGGTGATTTCAGAGAGGCTACCACTTCCTAGCAGAGACTGGCTTCATACTAGCTCTAAAAGACACCCCAAATTTAGATCTGTGCAGAAGGAACCATATAGAGCAGAATTGCCTATTGGAAGAGAAATGCTCCAACAGGCCAATTTCTTACCAATGAAGTCATAAGTCAAAGATTGTATTGTCCCATGTTATGGTACATAGTCGTGAAGGCTGGATTTGTTGTTCTGTTGAAGATTTTTCATTTAAGGGAACATTCTTCCCATGTTCAGATGGCACCAAGCACAACTGGGTCTTAGTTAAATCTGCTGCTGTGGTGTTACAGCATGTTCCCTGTTTATTTGTGTAAGAGTGCAGCACAGCATGCCAAACAGGCATGGCACAAACTAATTGCTATTACAAGTTTTTTTCTCAGAGTTTTTAAACTGAGAGAGAAAGAAATGCTTGGGGAAGAAGGCAATCAACAACAGTTGTAGGAAGCTGATACAGCAGTCGTGGTGCAGAGTGATGTGTCTACAAATCAGTTATATTGTCTTCACATCAATTACAAGAATCCTCTGGTGAGGCTCTGCCAGGATCACATTCTCACATTAGTCTCTGTTGTGTGCTGAGCAGTCAGTTCCCTTGTTATGTCTAGGGAGAATGAGGAACAGGGCTCTTAGGGAGCTGGAAAGTGGAGATGCCTACCCATCTGTCTGGGAAGACCTGCCCTCAACCTGACTTTAACTTGGAACCAGCCCTGTGCTTTGAGCTAACATCTTTGTCCAGAGGCAGCCCACATACTTAGGGAAAGAAAAGTATTTTTCTAAAACTTACAAATTCTAAAACTTACAAGTACTGGGAGTTGTTTAAAAGCTTGAGATACTTCTTCTTGTGAAACAATTAAGAAAACCTGGATACCAAGAATGTATAGTATCAACTGCAAGGGGGGGGAATCTTCATAATTGGAGCTTAATTCTGGTGAGATATATCTATAACATGTATGTACATCCATCCATATATATGGAATATATACATACAGATATATATGGAAACTTGTAGGTGAATTGTTCATCGATAAGGCATTGTGGTGATTAGGGGGTGAACAGTGTAAGTACTTACTTGGTTGTTTATGTTTCAGATTAGTGGATTTTGAGGTCAGGTAGCTAATTCTGTGCTAGGCTTTCTGTGGGAAATACGTGCTGTTTGTGGTAAACCCTGAGCACCTACACGGGAATGTTCCTACATAAATCTCAAATCCCATTGCAAACATGGATACATGGATACTACACCATCACTGCAAATGGTGAATATCAGGTGCAAATAAGTGAAATTAGGGACTTGAAGTCACACAGTACATTAACAGGATGTACCTCAAACGAGAATCTCACAGGAAATGTCTTTAGCTTTATATACCTGTTCCTCCCAAACTCTCTGTATAGACCACAGAGAAGAATGAGCTCTTTCTGTGCACAAGCCATTTTACCTCTTTCACACGTTAAGATAAGATAAGTATTTTAAAGGAAGTACCTCCTTCTCTCCCTAGCCTTCAGTAGCACCTAGGATTGATAGTTCCAATGCTGTTGCAGATAGATGAGATGATTTCCATTCTTTATATCCAAAAATCCCAAAGTATGTTAATAAATATTCTGCATGCATGATGGAATGGTTGCTGTGAAGGCAGGTTATCTAGATATTTAAGCTCTGATATGTCCTATTGAAGGCTGTTTTATAAAACCAGTCCCTCTGCTGAGACCTTTACTGTTGTGTGGAACACACCAGTGTGCTGCTGACCCAGCTCTGCTTCATCTGCTGGTTTGAAACAAGCATGCTGCATCATTCCCATGTAGATAGATTTTAGGTGTAGGAATACAGCTCTGGTTGGAATTTCCTCTCTAAAATCTATTGAGAATTCAAATGAGAGCCAGATGAGTTTTTCCCTGTTCATTTAGAAGAAAAATGCAAAACATCGTGAGAAACTTTAAAACTCCAACACTCCCTGAAAGTCCTCACCACAATAACATTTTCCTGAAAAAGTGCTTTCCAGTGGGATTTGAGCTTGCAGGTGATAAGCATTCATTATGTTTTCCTGCCCCCAATGAGGAAAGGCCAGATTGGTAAACAATGAATGAAGGAAATTCTTTGAAATACATTCAACAAATAGTAGCTTTGTAGTCCCAGTTTTGAGGCTACTTCAAGCAGCCTCAAACTGGCTTTGGCTTGGCGTTAGGGAAAGATTAATGAAAGCCCCAGCTCTCTTCCCAAAAACAGAGTCAGCCAATGGAGCATCACAATTATCATAATTTTCACCTTTTGACAGTGTTGCCTTCCCTGCACATCCTCCAGTGCAGGTATAAAGCAGTGGCTTCCAGGCTGGTTTGTTTGGGTTATTGTTTGTCCTTAAAGATGAAGCTGTACCAGAAAATATGGAACTGTAATTTTCAGTACACCGATGTGATTCCTTAGCAATTAGTAAGCTTTCAGAACATAATGCCATGGCCGCAGAATACTGGGGGTTGAGGTTTCTAACTACCATTACAGTGTAAAAGACCACTGCAAAATGCAAAGCATCAAGCAAAATATCATGAGAAACTTTAAAACTCCAACACTCCCTGGCAAATATAGCCCATCTCCTAAATCAAAATACTTTTATCATGTCTTCAGTTTTAACCAGTGGTTTCAGTGCATTATATGGACTCTAGGGTGGTTATTTGAAATCTTTACTTGCCATTTTGCTGTGATTTCATAGTCAGATTTAGTCTTTTCCTTTCAAAAATTGAGCCTGGCATTTTTTATGGTAAAATCTGTAGGAGAGACCATCTTTTGTAGGCAACTGCCTGCTTTCTGCTTCTGTTTCTGTCTGGAGAATAACTTATCTCATCATACTTCTGGCATATCTGAGGCTAGACCCTGCCAAAATCTGAAAGTGAAATAAACCATCAAAAAATGTCAGATTCTTAAAAGTGCAGACTAGGGTCAAGTCTAGAAAAAGAATATGCTTGGAAAACAAAGTTTCCTTCGAAGCATACACAACTAATTTTCAATCATCGTGTTTATCTGCATATCTGTATGTCATTAGTGTAGCTCTGAACAGCCAAAAATGTCTCATGTCTTCAGCACATACTTTCATTCTCCTGGCCTAGAGGGACATAAACCCAGGGCAGCCCCAGAATCCTGTACGTCATGGGGCACAAGTGGCTATGGGGAAGGGCTGATCCCAGAGGCAGCATAGCAGCTGGCAGGAGCTTCCCTCTGGAGCACGTCTGCATGGCTCTGTGCCCTGGGGACAGCTCCCACCTTGCACTGGAGGTGACGTCCAAGGGAGGGAGGTGTCCTCATGTACTCCTTCTGGGCAAGGGCGGCTGTTGTTGTTCAGACACTTCTCAATGACCAAATGGAAATTTGGTCAAAACAAACTGAACCCCAGGCCCCAAGATTTTGAATAGCAGCCATCTCTCATCTCTTCTTTAAACAGGGTATTCTAATGCTTTGCAGAATTACAGTGTGAGGCATGCTGCCTTCCATCTCCTTAATCCTCTGTAAATTTACTTCTAACAGCTACTGCCAAAATACAGTATGGCACTCGCACAGCACATGCTTCTTCAGTGATGAGCACAAAGCAGCTTCTGTTCAGAGGGAATATGTTGCAAGCCCATGAGTGACACATTGTGAGTGTTGAAGATTATGAAACATACTCTGAGCACGCCGTAAACACTTCATGTTTCAGAAATAGTCACATTGCCTCTGTCATTCTGCTTGGCAAGTGTGTGTGTGCAGGCTTGGTGCATCCACGTAGCACACATTGAACAGGCACCAAGTGTTAGACCCATGGCGTGCCAGCTGCGCCACAGAGTTCAGAGGAAATATTTCAAGTATGCACTTCAACGCTCTTCTCAATTTTTATAGAAACCCATGATCTTTATTGGTTTATTTTTACTTTGCTAGCCTCTCTCTTGGACTAACTGACCTTAAATTATAGAATGGACATATATTCATTGATCTCCTGGTAAATGCTCTCTAATTGATCCAGAATGAGGTTATGGCTTAAGGCAAATTCTAACTCTAACTGGGTAATATCTGCTGTAAAGGCAAGGGCAAGGCTCTGGGCAGATGATACTGCGAATTAAGCACATTTAGAGATCAGCCAATGGCTGGACTAAATCTTTAGTAGCACTAAAAAATATAACTCCAATTTAAGAGGCCACCTCTTTGTTAAAGGGGTAAAAGACAACCAGGTCATGCAAATTAACTGTGTGGTCCTCATGGATTTGGAGCATATTTTGAGCATAGTACACACTTCAGCATATGTAGTCTCACAGTTTTGCTTCCTAAGGAGGGAAGAATAATTTTTCCATTTTTAAACTGAAGTGTAAGTGTTAGGTGATATGTCTCATTTCCCACAGAAAGTCTAGCTGGGCAAGGGATTAGTCATTTACTTTCCAAATATCTAGCTGCTTGCACTGTCTAGAGACCAAACCATCTTTGCCCACAGCCAGGCCAGTAATGATTCAGACAAGTGGGAATGTGCTCTCCAGCAGTCAGAGCAAAGGGATTCCATCCATGAGATGGCAACTGAAACTGTCCAAGTGACTTCTCATCAACTGTGGGAAGATTAAGAAATAGTTGAAATTCATCCAGCAAGTTAAAAAGTGACAGGGTCTGTATTTCACTGGCATTTGCAGAGCCAACCCTTCTGTATTCCCTCTTGTTACCCAGCGAGAGACACTGACATGAAAACAGGAGGCTTGTGCTTCTGGGTAGCTTTGGTGTCTCCTGAGGGGTACCCCACAGATCCACTCTCTGGCACCGGCAGGGAGCAAGCGCTGGTAGGTCTCCAGCCTTCCTGTTGTCTTCTTTCAGGCTAATATACGGCACATAGCTGAAGGCCAGAGTCTGGCTTTACAGAGCGATAACTGCAAATGTCTAACTTATCTAAACTCTTTCATGCTATTTGATAAAAGAGCAATTTATGTCTTTCCAGCTTGTAGCTAAAAATAACAGGAAAAACATGTAGAGTGTTGTTAGTCCTGGGTGGTGTGCTAATTAGTTCTTTGCTAACTCTGCTTCATTGCTGGCAATGATTATTGTCAAGTAATTACAGAGTTCCTATGAATCTGGCTCCCATTTGCTCTGCACTGTAACAAGGGTAAGGAAATGAGAAGTGTCAGTGCTATGGATACCCAGTGTTGCTTCTGCCATAGCAGCATTTTGTGTCATAGGAAACAGTTATTTTCTACAATGGCTTTAGTAGATGGAAACAGACTTAGGTGAGCTGCAGAATGGAAAATAAGTATTTTCATGGCATTAAAAGTCTGGTCTCTACTTGGAGGAGCACACAAAGCCCCCACGGCCTTCTATTTAAAAATGTATGGAAAGGAAACTATAGGCTTCAGCCAAAAGGCTAAAAATAATAACTATACCAACAAAGCCAAGTTGTCTGTTCCTTCTTTCCTCCAGTATGAATGAATAAATGTTTATGTACAGCTATCATGTAAGAATTGCTTTAGCCTGTTTTCTGTGTGTTGCTCTGTAGCCATATGGACTGCAGCTTTCATTGTAAAGGGGAATGAATGAAAAAAATCTAATGATTTGTGGGAAGAAAAATCATGGAAGTTTGTTAGTTCACATATCCATTGTTAGTTCATCAGTAAAACTGTTGGCTCTGTATAATCCCTTTGGATTTTAAAAAAACATTTAGATGTGTATATGCTGGAGTGCACAAAAAACGTCTGCAGCCACCTGGTAGTAGAAGACAGGATTGGGTAAATCATAATCCAGTGTGCTTGAGGAGGTAAATTAGAGTTAAGTACTTGGAACATCTTTGAAAATCTGCACCCTACCAATTTGGAAATTTACATACCCTTAAAATTCTGGCCTTAGATATTGAAAGTTATCTGTATCTATTCAGTAAAATTAAATAACATTTCCATCACACGGTGGAAGATGGAAACTGAACAGCTGTCTGAGCAGTAGCTCCACTGCTCTCTAAAAAAGAACCTTAATTTGACTTTCCCACATTAATACTGTTTATGTGTTGGAGTGAAGCGTTTGAAAGTCACTTTCACAGAAATGGGTGCTTTTGTGAAAGCAGAGTGAAGAAAGATGTTCTTTTTTTAGTAGGTGAGTAATTGTTTCCTTTAATCTCTTTGTTTTTTCTCATGACTCTACAAAGATCAGCCATGTAATTAGTGGCTCTGGACTAGATCACGCTGAAACACACACTGGTGTGACTCCACTGTTCTTGCAGCAGAGCATAGTCAAAGCAAAGGGTAAGGTTTAGTTCACAATAACATCTTTCCATAAGCATATGTTATTTCTTTCACCACTGAAAGAATTTTAAAAGTTAGTGGAACCATCAAACAGTGGAGGTCATCTGGCCCAACTCCTGCTCATGGCAGAGCCGGTTTATCACATCACATCTAGCACTGACATAGAATCAATCCAGCTCCAAAAAGGAAGGTAGAGCAAGTTCAGAATGTCCAATAAAGGTAAATAATAATTTGCTTGGAGTATTAATTTACTGCTTTTTCCTTTCTTTGTACAGTCATAAAAGACATCCTGGTAGCTTTCCTTAGTAATGTTCTTAGATTAAATAGCAGCTGGAAAAAAGCATTAAACAGATATGGGTGCTTGATCCTCTCAGAAATAATCATAATAAAACTGTAGCTATCCACAAATAAAGTTAACCTTTGTTTTATAAATTACTTTTCACTGCAGTCTCAAGGCATGATGAAATGTTAATAATGTTGATATACTTCAATGGCAACGATAGTGATATGGTTGTGAATCAGAAAAAGACATCTGGGTTTGTAGGTACAGCTCTTGCCTGTACTTTCAGGAAAATGTCAGCCCTCCCATTCCTGGATTTTATGTAGATGACAGCTTCTTACAAACTGTGTGAATAAGTCACCATCTGCTGTTTGGGGTTCTTCTTTCTCGGAAGAAAACATCTTTCTCCATAGGCCCTTGCATGAAAAGGAGTAATAAGGAAACAGTGGGATCTAAAGACAGATCTGCTTTTAGTGTTAATCACCTGATAACAGTCGATAACATCAGGTGAGAGCTCAGCACTTTGCATTGCATTGTCTCTGCACAAGACATGGATTTGGACCTCAGTTTTGAATATTTGAACTCTGCTGTATGTGCTGTGTTTTATCGATGTTCCTTGCACTACAAATTACTCATCTCACACAGAACTGCAAAAGAAAGTGTTTTAATCTAAATTTATGATAAACAAGAACTGAGAAGTCTTTTTTATTAATACATCAAAGTATTATCTCCTAGGGGAGTTACTTTCATATTAATGTTAGGTGTTTAATATAAATTCACAGCATGAAGACCACCTCAGATGGGTAGAGTTTCTCTGATGTATATCTGATGGCCCATGTGTAATTTGAACATCTACAGAGCATGAAGGGCACAATCAAAGAATAATTAATAAGTTGATAAGGAATTATGTTTTGTTCTACTTATCTGCATAATTCGGAGAGAAAGTTTATGATGACAACATCTATCTTTTGGGTTATTGTTTACATTTTCACTCAAATTATAACATGAAGCATTCTCCTGCATTCCATGGTGCCTTTCATCTGCCGAGCTCCAATTACTGTCTGACCAATTAACTTCAGTACCGCACACATGCAAACCACATTGGGTATTGTGGAAAATCTAAGCAAGGCATTGAAGTCTGAAACTTGACCTCCAGTTTAGGACACTGAGCTTGAAAACCCTGACTTCCAGAGATGTTAAATCTTTGTATTTAATTGGAGCTACGAACAGACATGAGAGTTGAAACAAATGGTCAGACCAGCACTACATCCTCTTGGGAGCCCTCCAAACGTCAGGACACTCCAGAGACCTTGTACATCTTGTATGCTGCATGAGTTCAGGCTGTCTGGAAATCTCCCCTAGCCTTACAAGAGATGACATTTTTCAAAACCTTGCAAGGACAGAGGGTAGCTGCAAGCTCCACGTAGTGGGGTCCATCTGTTGCATCCAAATTCAAACCAGATCTCAAGGGCAGAGTACAAGACAAAACACCTTGGGCAATTTATGTGCAGTAAAGAAACAGACCTTGTGCACAGATTGAAGAATTTACTGCTCTAGTGATTAAAGTATGAGCAATCTAATAAAAGAGTTGGTCCAGCTACAAAGATAATAACACTTATAATTCCAAGTATAAAGTTATGGCAAGTTTCCAGTAGTGGCACAGTTGGAATTGATACATATATACTTCCTATTAGCTGTTCCTCTCCCTGGTGTTATTCTTGCCTTTCCTGTCACTTTCTGGGTTCAAAAATCAATAGTGGTAGTTTTCCTCATGATGAAAAGAGGTGCAGAGGAGCTTACAGCAAGTCTTCATTTGAAATTCTCCACTAAGAGAAGTATGATGTTGCTGATGGAGATATTTTCCTCCTTACTGTTGGGTCAGTTCAGGGTTATTTTTACACACCTCTTGCAGTAGTCAGAGAATCACTGAATGGTTGAGGTAGGAAGGCACATCTGGAGGTCATCATGTCCAACCCAATTGCTTGAGCGAGGCCACCTATAGCCACCTGCCTAGGTCTGTGTCCAGGTGGCTTTTGAATGTCTCCAAGGATGGAACCTCCACGAGCTCACTGAGGAGCATGTACCAGTGCTCGGTCACCCTTACAGGAAAAAAGTATTTCATGATGTACATATAGAGCCTTCTGTGTGTCAGTGTGTGCCCATTGCCTGTCACTGGGCACCACCGAGAACATCCTGGCTCTGCCCTCTCTGCACGCTCACAGATGAGATTTGACTGAGGCTTCTCTTCCCCAGGCTGAACAGTCACAGGTCTCTCAGCCTTTCTTCATCTCTCAGATGCTCCAGGCCCTTAATCGTCTTTGTAGCCCAGTGCTGGCCTCACTCCAGTAAATCTGTATTTTCCTCCTGCTGGACCCAGCTGTCACCCCTCCTAGTGCAGTCCAGCATGCTGTCTGCCTTCCTTGGCAGAAGAGGACATGACTGCTTCATGTTCATGTTGGTCTCCACCAGGCACCCAGGTTGTTTTCTGCAAAGCTGCTTTGTAGTCTTTGGGTTCTTTCACTCTTCAACAATAGTGATTCAGTAGAATCACAGGGATATATAACAGAAATATGTACCATGAATAGGTACATAGAGCTGTAGTTTCACTGACTACTTAATCATAATGTCTGTAGATATTGGACTAGCAATAGTACATTGCAAAAATCAGTTTATAACACATCCAGGGAGCAAGAAATTTTCTAAATACCAGCTGGACTCAACATTTCCCTTTTCAGTGTGAGCTCAGCAGCTATTCCAGTCTTCAGGCCACTCTTTGGTCTGTAATACATGGAAATTTAGATGCTGCCTAGATCTTAGCTTGGGAACCCAATGGAAGAAACTTGTAAAAGAAGAGTCTGAGAGTCTGTTTTCAAAATTTGTCCCATAGCAACTCTAGGAGTTACCAGAAGTTTTGACATAGATCCCAAGGGATGGGATAGTTACCTCCTCTCTACCTATTTGATAACGTTCCTTCCACATTAAAAATACTATATATGTTATATTAGAGTCCTTAAAGACTCACATTTTCCAGACAGTTATCCAGACACGTTTTTCAGGGGGCATACAGTGCTCATGTATCAGAGCTCTTCTAATTCTCAAGTCAGCAGTTCTCAGCTTTTGAGTGACAGGCCAAATAGGTGGGAAGGGAAGCATGATACTGAAGAATGGATGGGTGGTACTCTGTCCTCCAAGTCTATATGAAGCCAAGACTCATGAGGGCTGTCAGAAGGCAGGAATAAGAATATAAATCCTAATGGGGAAGGAGGAGGATGTGAAGGGAACCAAGTTCTTAATCACTTTTGTCCATTAGTAATACCAGAGCATTTTTCTCAAGACTAAAGGGAGGAGAGCTTGATGTCATTGTCAGCTCCCTATATATATATATATTTATAATGTGAATTTTATCTAGCTCATAAATCCTGTTACTGGTTTCAGCTGGATAAAGTATTCTCCTTGTTTCTTGTCATAAACTGCTGCAACATTCTTTTGTGCAGCTGCTGCATTTCATCCTAATGCAGCTGCATTTCACCCAGGGATGAAGGGATCCCTACATAAAACTTTCTCTTCAGTTTTTATAACTATTTGAAGTGCCTCAAGATGAGATGTGGGTTGCAAGCTACTGTTTTATTAGTGTCATCATAACATGCTACATTGTACAAATCAATTGTAAGCTAAGAAGAAAAGTGGTTTTGAACTGATACTTGAATGTAGAGAGATTTTTTGGGTTAGGAGGGATTTAAAATCCTGTTTCAGGAATTTGAAAGGAAGGTGGCAAAAAATGGGAAATAAACTAGCGTGGAGTAAGTTGTATAAACTTGAATGAGCATGTGGGACAGTGGCTAGCAAAGATGTCAGAGAATTAAATGACTGAAAGTTAGTTTTAAGTGACTTCAGAGTAGAAGACATGGAAAGGAAAGGAGAAAAGGAAAACAGCAGTAAGCAAGAATTATGATGATGATAAGGAGCAACCACAAATCTCAGGAGTACGCTCAAAGGAAGACCTGAATCTCTTGTTTTTATCACATAACTGGGCCATATAACATGGCTGGTTTTGTTAAACATCTTTGCAGTGTTACTAATGTTATGTCTGAAACTTCCAATGTCTAAGCCACTTGGTGTCCAAATCTCATTGCAGTCTTATGTTTCGATGCCTGATTGTGCTGTACACCCTGTTACCAGAAGGAGTTCTGTGGAAGTCTACATAAGGGGAGAATTCCCCAGGGAGTCGATTTTATGCTAGACTTTTAGGAACAGTAATGGCTGCCTGGTAGGGTGGCTAAATGCTCTGAAATGGGAGTCCCTCAGGATATTTCTTAATCCCGAGGTCTTTACTGTGTCCCTGCAAGCCTGCTGTCTTGGAGTGCTAGCTGCTTTGGTGGCCCCTGCAAGTCACCTCTCAGCTTAGAGAGCGTGTGGCGTGTAGCACATTGCACAAAGGTCTCTCCTGCACTGCAAACTGTGATTGCCCTGTTGCTGTTTGCACAGCCACCTTCTTGTTATTTGCATGAGGAAACTCATTGTAGCAGCCACCTCTGATATCTAGATGTAAAGATTATTAGTACAGACACTGTTCCCAGACCTGTGCTTGATGAACCTGCTATAAATCTCAAATCTACCAGTTTTACCAGTATCCCATTAATTTGGGAAAGGAATTCAGCATAATCCTTTCACCCAAAGGGAACTTAACTTCCTAACTTCATGCTGGAATAACACACCTTTTTTCTTGGGAAATGCAGCCTTGCTGAAGATAAAAGGCTGACGAGAGGTCTCCCAGCTGGGCTGTGCAGAATTTGGTTGTGGTAGAGAATAAAACAATTGTTGTA
Organism: Erpornis zantholeuca; assembly: GCA_013400515.1. Taxonomy (NCBI): domain Eukaryota; kingdom Metazoa; phylum Chordata; class Aves; order Passeriformes; family Timaliidae; genus Erpornis; species Erpornis zantholeuca. Next base: position 117,461 of record VZTN01011616.1, read on the forward strand.
GTTTTTGAAATAAACATTTTTTACAGTCCCAGACTATGTCTGAGTAAGAGAAATGTCAGTATCTCAGAAGGAAAAGGTGTATAAGGGATCATCTAACCAGGAAAAAGCATTTTCATAACACTGTCTTTAGTTTGGTTGCATTTATTCCATTCAGGAGAATTCTTTTCCAAATTGGTGGTGGTAGCAGTGAGTAGTCAGATAAACTTTCAGCTCCAACTCATCTCCTGATACCAGTGTCCTTTGGCTATTAATTTTATAGATTGTATTTGAAAAAATCCTCTATCAGTTCATATTGCCTTCCTTCTTTTTTATTCCTCCTTTTTCATTCCCTGCTCTTCTGCTTTGTGTAGAGTGAATAGTAATTCCCAATTTCCTATTTTTGTGTTACCCCTGATTTTATACCCTTTTAGCATAACCATTCCTTATTAATCTGCTCTCCAAGGTAAACAGTCACACTCTTTTAATCTCTCAGCATATGAGATTTATTTTTTTTCATGTCCATAAATAATCAGGCTTCTCACTTTCAATCTCTCTAAGAAGTCAGAGCATGAATGGACATCATCTGACTCTTATTCACCAAGTGTAAAGAATTACACATAAAGAAACTACTCATGAGTTTGAAAGATCTTTTTCTATTGACATTTAAATTATATTCAGCCACAGTAGTTTAAAAGGTCCATATTTTATTGTAGTATTACTAATACCATAATATTCCACGAAAGGTTAAGGAGTATTAAAATAACACTTTGACAGTTTTATTTTTCCCTTCCTTGCAAAACATAACTTTGTCTCTAATAGTAATTATATGGCATGATATAAAACAATTTTAATGAAAATCCACTCTTGAAAACCTTATTATCAGGATTTATTGACGAATATGCACCACAGTGCAGTAAAACATATAAATTCATGGTATGCCTATGGTTTATTTCATTTCTTATATATTTGTACTATAAATGGTAATTTTACAGCTGCATGTTACAATTGTTGTTGCATTATTATTGGAATTATTCTGGAAAAGTCCTACAGAGAGGAAGGGAATGGAGTAAACCATTAGCCCTCTACCTAAAAGCATGAAAGGTTACTGAAAATTATATCTGTCTTTGTTGGATTTCATGGGGCTTTTTCCTTGGGGAATATGACAAGTTTTTAATTTCTCCATGCTCTGCACCAACTGCTTGCACTAGTGAATTGGAGGTGATAATACAGTAATTAAGGTATTAACCTGCTCCTTGCAAGCTGTAGATCATGGAATCATAAAATCATAGAATGGTGTTGGTTGAAAGGATCTTAAACATCATCTAGTTCCAACCCCCCTGCAGTGAGCAGAGACACCTTTCAGTAGAGCAGGTTGCTCACAGGCCAGCACTTATCTTCCTGTGAATTTCCCATGTGACTTGAAAAGTCATCTTTTCTCGTATTTACAAATATATTCCTGTTCTTTCCAGTTTAGCACCTTTACACCCTCATGTAATCTAATTTCATAGTTCTAAAGAAGCTTTGCAAATGCCACTCAGTGGAAACCTATCAGCCTTTAGTGTTACATCGTAGCTGAGGGATGGCAGACTGATGCATTTAAGTATCAGAAATTTGGAATTTAGATTGCCCAGAGCAGATTTCAAAGAGTGATAGTAACTGAGGAGTGGCATAACCCTATTTTTATGGCCAGTAAGTGTCAGGCATCTAATTCCCACCAACCCTTCCTCTAACCTGCTTATGTACTTCTGAAGTGCTTTAAATCCCCATCTGTAAAATAAGAAGAGGAGTTACATAGACTGTGAGATATAGGGCCAGGAGAGTATTGGGAGCCTTTGCAGTATCTCAGACTGGGCTGCAAGAAGAAGCTGAAAAGTGTTCTCTGGTTTACCTTTCACAGAGGTCCTCAGCAATTCCTGAGAGTAAAAGGTGTTTTACAACCCTGAGCAGAGCCTCCAAACTGACCCCAGAATGCCAGGTAGATTTTGTTCTGGAAGGTGCAGCACAAACTGATCCCAACAGTTTTGCTTCACTTGAATGAAAGGATAAGAAAAGGACCAAAAGTTGATGTAGCCTTTGGTTAGTAACACCAGACTAACCACATGCTCACTGATGTGTCTCCACAGTAAAATGCACTCCTTTCCAATTAATTGGTTAATCATTTTCTCTGGCACTCCCAGGTATTTTATCTGAATCTAGTAAATTAGATTTAAGTGGTGAGCAATACCAAAGTGAACATTAACAGTGATTTGTTACAGAGATGAATAATACAGGTTATCACATAAAGTTGACATAAACACAATAGATGGGGTAATTATGTACCTTATTTGTTCTAGTTGCTAAATCTTTCACTGCATTGTGCAAAGGGACATCTGAATTTTAAATAAAAATGTAGTTTAAAAAAAAGGGACAAATACCTAAACAGGAGATAAAAGAGACAGAGACAATGGCAGAAAGGCAGAAATAAGATGAAATACTGATATCTAGACAGTAAAAGGGAAAGGACCATAATAACCAGGTCTTAGCATTGATATTTGTAGATGGTGATAAGATTCCAAGCTAGAAAATTAATTTACTTACATGATTTTCTCTTGACAGAGCATTTTTCTCCAAACAACTTTTTAGACAGTTCCCCTGTGCTCCTTCACCTGAGGAAGGAGTGTTCCAGTGGTTTGACTTTCTCGGGCTTGTTAAAATGCAGCTAATGTGGATTAAACAGGACCCTCAGAGGATCTGAGTCAGTTTGCTAATCCAACAGCAGACCATTCTCAGTTTTGGGGGCTTAGTTCTCTGCCAGCTTAGGGGGTTGAGCTGGGTGTCTGAAGGGCTAGCCAGGAGCTGATGTGGCACAAAGGGAAGCAGGAGAAGCAGCCAGCTGGTGTAGGGTAGGCAGGGCAAGAATGTCCCCTTTGGTGGCAGCTGGCTGCTAGACTGTTTTTCTAGTGTTGGGCAGAAACAAAGCAGCGTGTGAAGAATCAGAGAAAGTGTTGGAAGAGCAGGAGAGACAGCAAACAACTGTCTCCATTTCAGCCCCAGAACAGCCAGAGCCACCCACACGGTTTGTGAGAGACAAGCTCAAACCTGTTCACTACTAGAGATGGACTCAAAGGCAAGTCCCAGCTGTGCTCTGAATATGTCTTGTTTCCTGAGTGAACCTCTCTCCTCATTTTGCTCTAAATTATAACTCACCACTAGTAGAAAAATTAAATGGAAAAGAGAAATTTGTTTTCTTCCAAGCTTCAACTAGAAACTGAAAAAAAACTCCTTAGAATTCAAGTCCTGTGAGACATACTGACAGTTGTCCATATTTGGGACTGAATTATTATCTAGCCTTAATAATTAATGATTGTTTAAACTGCTGCCCAAGCAAGTGGAAAGCAATAGGTAAAATATTCCTAACCTTTTTTCCAGCAGCAGGGCAGAACAGTAGTACATAAGGACAAACCCACCAAAAGGTGTGCTGGGGCAAGCAGCCTTTTGGTCCTGCCAAGGGAGACGCTGCTTGTGGGTCAGTGGTGGCTCACATGCTTCTGGTAGGAACTGGAGGAGCTGTGCCTCCTGCCAGCCTTGAGCCATGTGCTCTCTGCAATCACTCTTGTCAGCATCACAGCCCTTCTCTGCACTGTTGTCAAACTGCCTTGGTGCCACCTGTGAGCACATGGGGTTTTCCAGGTCCTTCAGTGTTGCACCAAGACAGCATCTAATGCAGGCAGGGTCAAACCCCTGTGTTAGCCTTGACATGGGAGCAGAACTGGGACAACACTGCCAAAAGTATTTCTATAGCCCTTCACTGTCACCTTCACTGAGGTCTTTTTGGTGCTGCACATCTCTTCCCAAAGAAGTCCTCGCTGATGTTTCACTAGCAAGTAAGAAAAAGCAAATATTAGGATATGGGCACAGAAAGAGAAGGTTAAACTTGGCATCTCAAATTATTTCTCAAACATTGCAGTATCCAATAATAAAAGCATCCATATTGCATTCTGAGCTGTAACTTGGATTACATGCCTAGGGCAAAATAGTAGAAATCACCTCTGATGTCTGCTGAGGAGCGAATCCTTTGTTGTGCCTTTTCACCTAAACTGTAGGAGGGACCAAGAGGGAAATGACTGGAACAGGTGCCCTTAGCCAGTGGGAAAACACTTGTATGAGCAAAGCTGTGTTTTGGGCTGTGCCAGCAGCATGTTGCACTTCTCTCGTCCTGCTGTGCTCTGAATAAGACCAAGAAGACAGATATGGGAGGGAACTGGGCACCGATACCTGTCTTGAGACCCAGTGTCCTGGAAGCTCAGCAAATCTTACGCAAGGCTGAGGTAGTCATTCAGAAAATGAGAATACTCCCCAGAGATGTCTTCATGGAGGAGTTAAAGTTTTGAAGGCAGGAGTTAATCAGTCAATGATATTTGACTGAATACAGTGTGTTGCAAACAACCTCATGGGAAAAAAAAAAAAACAAACAAAAAACAACAGACCAAAAACACCACTAAAAACTAAAACCAAAACCCTAGTAAAGAGTGAGATCTACTTTCTTGGTTATTCCCTATAATTACTCACCCTTTGCAACCTGAGATTTTTTAGATCTCATTTGGGCTTCAGGAATATTTCTCAGCAAGGTCCTCTGAGCAGCCAACTGCAAAAAAACACTGAAATATGATAAGCATATAAGAGCATTAAATGGTAGCATTCTCCATCACCCACGACCTCTGTCAGTTGTGTTTCCAGGCCAGATGAAGCTAGAATGTACAGCTGTTCTGAGTTGTAAAATACATTTTGAAATGGGATTGATTCGTCTGTGTTTCATGAGATTGAATTAAGCAAAAGAAAAATGTATAAAGACTTGTCTTTTTTCCAAGCATTTAATAGAAATACTCAGTCTAACTGGAACATAATAGAGATGTGCTTTCAGCACACAGATGTGCACTAGTGAGAGCCACGTTTTATGTAAGCTGCTTATTCTTTTGTGCAGTGTCAAGAACTGAATGTACTTTCATACTACGTTTTTTGGCCTTGACATGAACTAATGTCAAAGCAAATGAAGACCTGGTGGTAAATCCTTTTCAGCACTGCTAATGATTGTGACCATTGTGGAGCTGTTCCTGGCTGTCTAATCGTCTTTGGGAAGTTGAGCTTTTGATACATAGACCTTGTATTCTGAATTTTGATTTCTGCTACAAAATTTGCTGGTGTGATTCATTATTGAGGGGATCAGAAAGGTGTGTGGGTCACATCCTGCAGAATATATTCAAAGCAGATTTTATGGTGAGCTTTAGTGGGTAAAGTCATTAAGAGTATGAGGAGTGATCTGAACAGAATTACATGGGCAAATGTTCACACCAGCATCTCTTACCTATAAAAATGCATTTTAGTTGAAAACTGATTTACAACTGGAATTTTTTTCACATGCAAGGCAAGATATGCAGAAGAGCAACTGAGCCTGATCATCTTCTTCCAGTTCCACTGCTTGCTTTATAATTAGGGTTTTGTATTATGGCTGTCTACATTTTGCAACCACAAATGTGCCAAAACTCTTGACTGGTTCATTCAGGTTGATTAATAAGCATCATAAAATGTCAACTTTCTTCAACACCTGTACACACTGTTCCTTTATGTTTTGCAAATGTAAGAGGTACAGATATGTGCTTTGACTTTGATCCTGTAAACCAGAACTGTTCAAGTGGTAGATCCTGATCCAGGTTTGGACAGCAGAGAGATGTTTCCAGGTTTCCCCTGAAACTCACGTTTGTGTGGATGAACCTCTGTTTTCAGTTGCTCCTCCAGCTGGTCCAGGAGCAGCTGCACATGCAGGCAGTGCGGTTGCTGGGCAGAGCTGGACCCAGTACACTGCTTCCCAGAAAATGAGCCCATGGAGCTCAGTAAAAATAGAGATGCCCCTGCAATTGTCCCTTCAGTATCATGACACCTGCACTGGGGTTTTCCTGGCAGAGCTTTCCATAGATTTCATGTGGGATTTTCCTCTGCATGAAATGTCAGAACAGGAGAGAAGGCAGTGCCTGCTCTCTGTTACCCCATTTTCACCCTGCTCCATCTTCGCAAAACGTACCCTTGGGGGAGGGTAGATCACAGAACCACAAACCTGGCTGAGCAGCTTCTGCTGCAAGGAGATGTTTAACATTTCATCCCAGCCAACAAGTGGCTTTGTGCACCCCAGGGTCCTGTGGAGACAGGCAGATTTCTTTAAAGGACGCTCTTCTGATTCTGTAAAGTGTGATTCAGAGTGATGACAGTACTTTAAGCAGAAAATAGACGCTACCAAATTTCTTTGTTATTTCTTTGCAATTAAAAGAACTTCTAATTCAAAATAACAAAGTGTGAACTTTTTTCTCTTTTTTTGCTCAGAAATCGAAGCAAAGGAAGCGTGTGACTGGTTACGTGCAGCTGGATTTCCCCAGTATGCTCAGTTCTATGAGGGTAAGTAGGTTTTTCTCCTCTTTGTGCAGTTCTGAAAGTGCACTGGGCCCTTGCCAGGAGAGCTCGCGGTCGGCCAGCTCCACATTGGACTGAGTTATGGCCATGGTTGGATGCTTCACAAAGCCTCAGCTGCTGGAGTCATACCAGTGCATAAAGAAAAGTAAGATTCTTGCCCTCACAGCCTTGGGAAGTTAAAAAAATTAAAAAAAAAAAAAAAAAACCCAAAGAGGGACATAGTTTGTGTAAACCTCAAAGGTTAACAAAAACAACTAACAAATTATCCAAAAACGTGAGTCTATTTTTTAGAAACTTTCTGAACTGTGTCTGCCATAAGATTAAAACACTAGTAGTTATTGAAAGTTTTGGTCATGCTAAAAGTAAGATTGAAAGCTCTGCAGAGTTACCAAAAGTGAACAATCTGAATTGGACTTCACATTTGCAAAGTAGGAAAAGTTGATATTTCAGTGCTAACTCAGTGCAAATGGTGGTGTCCCCTTCCTAGGTGTAAAGTTCATGCCCAGAGAAGCAGTGTCCCCAGGGCAGGGCAAGTGGTTGCACTGCTGCTTTGTTCAGGAGTTTGGGGACTGGAGCTGGGTTTTTCCTGCTCTCCCTAGCTCAACACTGAGAGGGAAACTGCGGCTGAGCCTCGTTTTTCCCAAACTGCATGTTCTCCCTGCCAGAGATGTGGAGCCAGCTCGGGCTTATTAGCCGAAAGGCAGCTCCGCCAAACACCTCTGGACACCTGCCAGGGTCAGTGTGAGTCTGGAGGCAGCACAGATCCACACATGGAATGGGGGCCAAGAAGCCTCATGGGTCAGAGCCAAGTCTGCAGGGAGTCAGCTCGGACACCATCCCTCCCCTTGTGTGAGGCTGGGGATGGTAGGGAGCAGGATTGCTGAGGACACCCCCATGGCTAGCTGAGGTCCACCAGGGCTCAGGTCCTGGGTCCTGCTGGGCTGCTCAGGTGCCTGGGGACAGGAGCACCATTCAGAGATGCTCAGATGGCTCCACAGGAGGTAGGCAGACTCTGTTAAATCCAGCAAGGAACTAAGACTAATAAGCCTGCCAAACCAAAACTGGCACAAATGTGTATCTATCACGGTCCTTGGTAGCCAGTGGTCCTTTTGTGTCTGCCTTGTATTCGGAGTATGTCAGATACTGACTCCTCCAGAGAAAGGAGCATCTTCTGCCTGCTTAACTCTAAGGGATGTTCTCTCCAAAAAAACAACCTGTGCTGGGCACCAACAGTTCCCGTGCAGTCAATATGTGCTCCAGACAGTCTGTGTCTCTGAAAACAAGGTGCTTTTCACAGGCATCTATTATACCAGTGTTCAGCACTAATGTCTGAAAATGCTGGCTGAAGTTCCTGCATCCCAGCATCCTGCTGAGGTACCTAAGCATGGCAGAGCAGTCTGGAGAGCAGCCACAGCACTGGAACCCGTCCCACCGTTACAGTGCCATGTCACTTTTCATTACAAATATCAGCTTCTAGCATACTATTCTGGCTTTTTAGCTAATATTGGGGATTATAATTCAGTTTGGGGTGTTTTTTTTGTCTGTTATTTGAGTAACCCTCTGTCTGAAACCATTGTTATTTGGATCTTTTTTAAAAGCAAAATGCACAACATTTCTGAGGCTTGGGCAAAGTCTGTGTAGCAAATAACTCATTAAGCCACTGAGAAAGTAATGAGAAAGGAAAACCTTGTTGCTCATGTAGATAAAGTAAGTGTGGTGGTAATTCCCTGATCTCATTCATTTGTGCAAGGTGCTAGAATGAACAGCTAACAATTTAGTATTTTTTTAAAGCCAAAATGAAATAGTTCTGCTCTCACTGTAATGCACTGGACATTCAGCTATACCTTTAAACAGAAAAAAAAAAAAAAAAAGGTGTCTGTAAAGGTGACAGATACAGCTGGAAGAGAACCAGAGCTGAGTGAAATTGGTCATACTCGATTTCAGTGAGCAAGCACATGCAAAGCAATTTAGATGTAGACAATGTATTTTCGTTTGAGTAGCAAGCAGTGGTCTTAATATTGTGTCTCCTTTTACAGACTCCCAGTTTCCCATTGACATTGCTGCAGTAAAGAAAGATCATGATTTTCTTGACAAGGACCTTGTAGAACCTCTTTGCAGGTAAATAACACTCAAAGTTTCTTTTCGGGTAATTTAAAAGCATGAGCTGATTTTTAACTGTTAGCATAGCAGCAGTAGAGATGTTTGCTTGTTCAGGTGAATTAAGTGATGACATCTGTAATGCCACCATTCTGAGTTAATTTGTCTTACAGAAAATGCTGCAGTAGGACACCCACTACACTCACAGAAAGCATCACATGATTTGAGAAGACCCAAATCCAATGGATTTTAAGAGCTTTTAAGTTATTTTAAGAGCTAGCAGTAGTGCAAGCAAACCCTCAGTAAATGAGAGTCACATTTGAGTGTCACATTAATAACTCTTATGTCTAAGTCCAGCAAAAAAGATGAAACTTCATTGCAGAGAATTCAGCAAGCCCTTTTCTCTGGCAGAAAACACAGTTTTCATGCTGCTGTACTCTCTTTTGGCACCAGTAACAGAAGTGGGACCAGACCCAGTACTACAGACCCTCCCAATACTACAGCTGCTACAGCTGATCACTGCCTTGCCCTTCCCAGCCATCCTGTGTTTGTTGTTTATCTTGCTTTTCATCCTCTGTGATGAATATACTGTACTGCATTGCTCAAGTCCTGTCCCCCAGGACTCGAGACACAGCAATTCTGTAGCAGTTTTGCAAAACCACATTGCAGAGGCATTGTTCCCTTCTTCTTTCCCCTGCGCTCAGCTCAAGCTGGGTTCTGCTCCTCTTCAAGTCAGGCCAAAGGAGCATCTGGCCCTTAACCAAGCAGGCTTTATTACATGTTATGGAAACTTTCACAACACAAACATCAAGATAATTGGACAAGACTCTATTTCCCCTTCTGCAACTGTGGCTAAAGTCATCAGAAATGGCTTTAGGAGATGCTGTTCCACATCACACTATGGACTGCAAGGATTAATGAGTCTGTGATGGAGGAATGCAGAGAAGGTTTCTGAGAACCACCAAAAATAGGGCTGGAAGAGACTTCATCTTGGACACTTCTCCATCCCAGCTATGCCCTCCTTCCTCATGGATCCAGGTAGTTTCTGGGCATAGCTGTCAGATTGCTTTCCCAAAACTCCCCTGCTGCAAGTGAGACCTATTGCTTCTCATGCTGTCTATTATGGCTATGGGGAACAGAATATTCTCTTTCTCTATGTAGTAGCCTTTGTGTCTGAAGACTAATCAGTAGGAAAGACTTGGATCCTCCAGTGATCACTCTCACAGATGCCAAAGAGAATAACCACAGACTTGATCCACTGCTGTGGATCCATTGTTCTGTGCTGCTTGGTGAGAGAGATTGCTATGCCCACGCCTGAGAAACCTTCCGACACATATGTTCACCCCCTGCCTCAGTCTGGCATGATGGAGGACGTACTTTGCTGCAGTTTGGGAACTGGAAAGTGATAGAGAATGGGAGATTGAGATCTCTTCCCCTCTACCCTTTACCACAAAGCTGAAGGACCAGTAAAAAATGCAAGTATGACTTCTGCTCCTGTTGCTTTCTTGTGAGAGCAAAGAGTCAGATGTAGTCATTTTATAACTCTGTGACTCTCCCTAATCATTCTTCTCTGGAGTAATTGGCAGTGGTGGGGCTACAGTCATGGTCACCAGGCATCCAACACCTACACAGCTAAAAATGGGAGCAGCTCATCTCTTGCTCCTCCAGTCTCTCTGTAGACTCACAGATACACTTACAGTTACACTGTGTTGGTATATTTATGAGGATTATTTTGCAAGATGAGAAACTGGAGATTTGATTGGATTGGGGTTTTTTTTCTCTTTTATTGAAATATGAGGGTTTGGAAAATTAACTAGCAGCTGGATAGATGCATTCATGAGAAAAAAAACCCTTACATTAGCTTAAATCAAGGGATACTGATGAGACCTACAGAAAAAAGCATAGACACAGATATTTCCACTCTTTAAAGATAAACAGGTTTATGACTCTCTATGAACTTTTTCTGTAATTATTTTATTCAGAAGATAACACCTGTTTACTTGTATTTCTGTTGGGAGTTTTTAAATAGCTTAGATCTAAAAAAGGAATAGCTCCTCATAATATTAGAAATACAAGTATTATGTACAGGTTATGTTTTCAGATTGCAGGCATTCAATTTGATGTAACTCAGCAGCTTCAAACCCTTTGCTGAAAGCAACCCATAAAAATCCCCTGTTCCAAATGCCAAGATTCAGATTCATCAGAAACAATGAACGCTGTCAACTGCTGCCCCCAGTACCAGCTTTGTTACTCTATGAGTAACAACTCCATCATAGTTATGATGCTGTTATCAAACCAGCATCTTCCAAGTTTTCCAGTGCATTGGAAATCCTCACAGCTCAGCTGAGCACTGTGGCCAGTTCTCTGCCCTTCCTTTGCTCTGCGATGGTGTTACTGCGAGATGCATGCCAATGTATCTGTCATATGATAGCTGCAGGCTGTGATGCACTTTGAGGAAAGAGAAGAAGGCTGGTTATTACTTCTGTGTGCACACATTCCCAGGTTGGCAGTCAAACTTCCATTCTTTAAACATTCAAAGCTGCCCTCAAAGCTATGTGTGACCAAGCCATCACACTGACTAATAGTGTGTTCAGCCCTTAGTACTGAAATGGCTTTTTTTTTTTTTTT
>VZTN01011616.1:128621-218348 GCA_013400515.1 Erpornis zantholeuca
TTTTTTTTTTTTTTTTTTTTTATATTGGAAGATAATTTTAAAGCTGAAATGCCAGCATGGATAATCAGTTTGAGCATTTTTAGCTCTGAATAGTAATAGCATAAACACTGAATTTCTCCACTCTTGTGGGTTGAAATCAGACTCTCGATCTCATTTTATAATGAGTTTTCTTATGGCATTGCAGTATACCAGACAACATGAGGCACAAATGAGGAAGAACCTTGTTTTAAGGCAGCTGGTAGTATTTTAGTCAGAAAGTCTAAGACTCCCTATTGTAAAAGATTTCAGTGACCTTTTTGAGATATTCTAACATCCCTGCTGTTTACAACATAATTCGAAAATTTGGCAGAGTAAAAACCAGATTTGAGGCCTTTGGGTTCAAGGCATATCTATCAAGAGATTCCACTCAGATTTTACTGAGTAATGAACAATAGAGAATTGCCAGGCAATCTGCAGGCAAATGCTGTTGGCCTGCCAAAATAATAATTGGGCATGAAAATTTTATAGCTGAATGTCTGTGTCTTTTCCAAAATAGCAGCAGCCAGCTCTGCTCTGGGAACTTTTGTGGCTGCTGTGATAAGACGGTGAGAAGGAGAAGCCAATCCCCGTTGTACTTCTTGTATTCACGTAAATACAGTGACTAAGAACATGAAGAACAAATATATAACAGTCTGATACATAGTCCCCTAAACCAGGCTCTTAAAATTTGAACCGTGCCAAGCAGCCAGCAGCCCTTTTTTCCGTAGCTGTTGTCTCTTAGAGAGCTTGTAAACAAAGCAAAGGTTGTTGTCTGGGATGGGACATCCTACCACCAGAGCTCCGAAATGGTGCTTGTGCAGTCAGTACCATCTGCTGAGTTATCTTGCTCTAGGTGCTGTTAGGGAATGAGCCTGACTTTCCACATGCAGGACAGACACCCCTGCAGTAGAATGGCTCTCACTGACTTCCAGGAGAGATTACTCTTCTCAGGTGAGTCTGGAGCCTGTAAGGTAACTCCCTCGGTGGTAGCCATGATAAGAAGGTGATAGGACTTCACCTAAAGTACAGTACATTCTCTTCGTGTACAAAACTCGTGCAACAGGGACGAGTATGCCAGTATGAGCCTTGCACACCAGTCCTAATGGTGCTGGGAAGACTCTTATTCAGTGTTAGGACCTCAGCAAAGCCCAGCATCAGCAACTGGATGTCCTCCTCCCAAAGTCCACAGGACCAGAAGAAGCCAGGCAGGGACATGTGTACGCAGCACCCAAACTTGGCTAGGAATAACAACAAAGCAAAGCAATAGTGTTGTGATTCCCTCAGAAAGGCATTTACAGAACCATATAGTGTGTTCTCCTGGTCACAATCCATAAGAGAGGGCATTTGCAGATCTGCTGAGGCAGGAGACACTGTGCTATCCATGCTTGTCCTTGCCATGATTCCTCCTCCTTCATGACTGGCCAGTGGCCCTGGCTGCATTCCAAAGCACCTTCTTGGAAGCAGCTGCAGAACAGGTCCAGGAACTCCAACTCACTTCAGTGCTGTCTCCCTATTACTCAGATTCCTCTTCAAGCAGGACAACAGGTCCCCCATAAGGTTTTCCAGCTGACCTGAGCCTGCATTGCTAGAAGCTTGTATTTATTTTGTAAACACGGCTCAGTGCTGTGAAGAATGCAAAAGTTGGAGGCTTCCTGCTTCTGAAAAACTTCTATCATAAGAGTTAACGATTACAGCACTGGTTTTGGGATTCAGAGCCCTACGGACTTGTGTCTATGGCCATCTTAAATCTCCTCAGATAGCCCAGACTTCTCCATGTGTTGAGTGGACCAAGGTACCTGCAGCAGCTGAATGCCAGGCTTGATATTCCAGGGGATCTAAAATAGCACCAGAAACATCTGTTTGGGCACCTGAATATCTCTGCTGGTGTTTTAAGAATTATTTCAAAGTGTTAAACCACCAAGAGAGTGTTTACCTGTGATGCTCTGGAGAAGAAATAAAATTACCATCACTGAAACACTTGCTGTAGTACATGGTTTGCAGTCTTTCCCTGTACACTGCAAAAAATTCCAGATACGCATTCACATGCATCCTAGATTATTTGGGTTTTATATAGCCACCTCTCTTGTGTTTACTTACTGTGTTTTTCCCTGCCTTTTCTCAAGTCCAGACTTTGTGTTTTGTTAACATTACAAACAGGCATTCTTTTCCCATGTTTTTGAGCAGTGGCACAAAAGTGCAGTGCTTCTCTCACTTCATCTTTGACATCAGTGACAGCCTTTGTAGCCAAAAACTTCTGTGTTTTTTTCTTTCCGAAAGACTTGCTGAGGATTTGGCTGTCAGTCATCTGACAACTTTAAACTGATGAGAAAAGCTTTCTGCGACCGCTGGCACATCAACAAGGCAAAAGAAGCTGAAACAGACTGACTTTGATTTGAGCTATTAGTACCAGACAAACTCACAAATATGATCATTAGTTCTCTAATTTCACTGGCAAATCTTTCCACAGCACTCTGGGAAGAGTCCCAGAAAACATACCAGTGTTTTGTAGAGGGGCAAATTTAAAACCTGGAGTTGAATCTCTGGCGCCCAGTAAAAAGTAGTTCTGGTTTTGGTGGAGCAAGTGTGGAAATGTAGCTACAGACTTGTCCCTCCAGCACAGGCCAGCTGACAAAGAGGTGCAGGGACTCCAATATTAGCCAATATTCACTACTCAGAGGACACTGTCCCCAAAGATAGAAAGTTGGGCTGGAGTCCTTTGAAAATGAAATGTGCCTCTGTATACTTGGAATTGATATCAATACCCACAGTTAAACATTTTGTGTTTAAAAGAACCACTGCACATTATTCAGCCCCAGGGCCCCAAGAAAATGCCACTTTGGGTTGAGAAATTCTGTGTTTGGGCAAAAGAGGAGTTTTGCAATAATAGATGTAATCCTAGAAGAAAATCTGTGGGCAGAAGGCTGGAGATACAACTACACAGCCACAAACCCTGGAATTTATTTCAACATTTCTATCATGCTTGCAGGGTGTGCTTGTGCATACATTATACCCAAATTAATACCTGAGCACAGGACTTCTCTGATACAGCATAACAGATTTATTGCCTTGAGTTAGGGAGGAATATTTGATCTATAAATGAGTAGGTGATATTTTGAAAGGGAATTTATTTTTTTAGGAGGATCCACATTTGGTATGTCAGTTCTTAGCTAGTGGTTGCAATTTGAAAAGTATTCTAATATTAGAAGTTCTGTGGAGGAATATGTTAATGCTATAATCTTCTTATGTTATGTGAGAGATTATATTATTGATCTGATACTTTTTTCATGTGTCCTTGTAATTGATCACATGGATTTCCAATGTTCAGTTCTGAAAATTGGCGGCCTCTCCCTGTAACCCAAAAGCAACACAGAGAGGTCTTGCTATAAAGACACAGGAGATGCAGGCAGCCAACAGAGGAGTGCTGTGGACACATGGCTCTCCCACTCTGCCTCTCTTTATTTCGAAATTCAGTCCTAGATATGGAAAATTTTCAAAGTCTAACGTACTTAACATTGAACCTCTGCTTTTAGAAGTTGGTTGGTTTAATGGATCAGGATCTTTAAGTATAAATAAAAGCAAATCAATTACCATTACCACAGTAGGTTCTCTACTGAAAGAGCATGTTTACTTGACCTCTGACTGTCCTTGCACATGGACACCGCACACACACACACACAGATTGTCATTTCAACTCACTGTCATCACAGGATAGCCTTGGATTTAAGGAGCAGAAGTCTTACAGGGACTCTGGTAACATCAGTATGAACATGGTCAAAAATAGTTTAAAATATTTATTTTAAATGTTAGATTTTTTACATGTTGGATGTGTTAACTTTTGTATAAGGTCCACAGATAGGAGAAAATAAACTATTGGCTTTAAAGAAACTTTTAAGTAACAGCTAGAAGTTCTTTGTGTCAACTTTTTTAACGACATGCCAACTGCCAGAAGTGAGGAAATGCATCTGGGTTTTTTTTCAATCTTTCACCAGTGCTTTGAAATCCCCATTTTAGACCAATTATGTTACAGTCCTGCATAAGGCAACTCAGCTCCTCCTTCTCTTGTCATTTTCCCAGCTATCACAGGTGTTTGTTTATAGTTGTTTCCTGTGCTAAGTACGGAAATGTCTATCAATTAAAAAGAAATCTATCAAACCTGGTTAAGTAAAGTGAAGCTAAGAGTCCCTTTTAATGCAGTGGTCATGTAGCTGGAATAGATGATCAGTATCATTTCTGAAGCTGTTGTATGCAGTTGGCATCCTACAGTAAGATAAGAGAAAATGTTTTGAACTTGCAAAAAATCATGCCCTTTAGTCAGTGGCTGCTAATGTTTTGAATTTGCTTTGCCCTGTAGACGACTGAACACACTGAACAAGTGCGCCTCAATGAAACTCGATGTGAACTTCCAAAGAAAAAAGGTAAGGGAACTTCATTAAATATGCTGGCTTTACCCTGGCTTTTGTGATAAGAACACCCCAATTTAGCCTTTAACTCAGTAATGCTCTTAAAAGTAAGTTAAGTTCATTTGACTTGGAACATGCATGTCAGCATTATCGGGATGCATGATAATGTGAATTGCTGAATCTTGAAATTATAAATAGAATAGAAACTGTGACTAAATACTCTGTGTGTTAAAAGGGCTCACACAGTACTTAAACTCTACATATGTGCATTCAGTGGGTGAAAAGACAGTGAAGCTTCATTAACCCAGCATGTTTGTCAGTGCTATATGAGTACACAGTGGAAAGTCCTGCTCAGAAAAAATGGAAGCTGCTCAGATGAAGTTTACAGCTTTTCTTTGTTTCTTGTACTGACTTCTTCCCAGTTAAGAATATGAAAATAAACTCTGTCATCCTTATAAGCTCCTGTGTAACATGGGAATTATTTGAGCTTAAAGGGTTTCAGTGAGGGCTGCAGAAACAGCCTGTTGATTTTGAGAGTGTTGTAACATGTTCAGCATTAACTATTGAATGTCTGATTTTCTGGTCACAAATTCCCCAAAGTCCTTAAGTATTGTACAATGGTAGTTGTCAATTCTGATGAATCTTGCTTTCTGTTTTTCCTCCCTAGAGTGTTTGTCTAGTGCTTTTTAAAAATGGCCTCTGAGAGCTGCATTTTTGATGTCTCTGCAAATTCAGTCTTATCATACCCTATTCAGTGTTTGAGAGAACTTGGACAGAGGATGGTTTTAATGCCCAGATATCCTGCTTTGGCACATGCCCACTGGTTCCTCTGTGTACTAGCCTTTTTAGCCTGTGTTTTGTCCATTCTCTGGAGCTGAAGGGACTTCACTGCATCAGGGGTTTTTGTTGTCCTGTGTTTATGTTGTATTAAAAAGGAAGAAGGTTTTTTTTGTTATGTTTGTTTTTCATTAATTTTTTGCTGCCACTCCTCCCTGTTCTGAATGGACTGAAGTCCTCAGCTGCTCTCCTTGCAGATGACCATTGATTTGTGATGGAAGAGAGATGGCCCTAATTGATACTCTTCCAAGGGGACAGAAGCTATTTGGGTCCATATCTGCACAAGGCCATGGAGAAACAGAGCATAGAAAAATGTAGAGAAAGAGGAGTTGGAGGAGATTTTAGCCCACAGATACAAAGCAACTGAAAGTAGAAGAGAATGTGGGTGAGAGAAGAAGGGGAAGGAGAGCCTGCTGACAGGAGGAGATGTAAATGCAAGTGTAAAAGCCAGAAATTGGGTCTGAAATTGATCACTGAACTAAATAAATCTTTTGCTGTAGATACTGCCTTTCCTAATAGTCTCTATGGTGATCGGAACAATGAAATGCAAAATCAGCCTGCTTTGGAGCTTCAGCATAGCAGGTATACACAGGACTAGCACAGCTGCTTGAGTGATTCATCAAAATGTGGCCAAGCAAGATGCCAGGCAAGGTTACTGTGAAAGCCAGCACAGCATGAGCGTTCCCCACTGCCCACTCTCACACCCAGACCATTCCCACTGTGGGCTGCTGTCTTCCCTTGGCTTCATCAAGATGCAAACAGAAATCCTCATGTATGTGTTGCAAATATGTCTGTAAGCGATTTGGACAGACAGAGATTAGCCTTTGGATTAACTGCCTTCTGCAGCTGTCGATTTATGAGAATTCCTGCCCCCAGCTGGAAAAATGTGGCAGAATTCCACAGCAAATAAATCCACTCTTTGCCTTTTGTTAGCATCCCTCTGTATTTCAGGCAAGTACACCCTCAGTCAAAAAGCTGTACTATTTTAAATCAACTGTGACAAATCTGTGAATCAAAACCTCTTTCACTTTGGCAAATGTTACCAGTCACTCCTCAAGAAACTTGCCCCTTCTCATCTTCCCAAACATAATGGTATTAACTGGACTTTTGAATATGCTCCAAAGCTGTGCACTTGATTTCACCCCAGGTCAATAGAAATATACAGTCACTGCTCCAAAATGTCTGCTCCGCCTGTGTCAGATGAATCAATGCTTTCAGACCTTCTCTTGATCCACTGTCCCCATAGCTGGTGACATGTGGGTGGACTAAGTGTTCTCAAAGTTTGTTTTTGGACAGTTTCGTTTGTCAGGACACTCAGATATCTGACAAGAACAGTGGGTCATTCAGGATGTTCATGGCTTCCAGAATTTCTACTGATTCCATCAAAAGAAAAGCACAGTATGTCATAGGACTCACAGTGCAGCTGAATTTGTCGTGAGTCACCATGGCAGTATTTCAGCATCCAGATATTTCATTTCATATTTGCCTGATTTTGCTTCTGATGAAATACAAGCACGTTTCTTTATCAATTAAAAAGCCCCAAAACTAAGCCTTTATTTAACTGACCTGCAAATTTTGACACTGAAAAGCCTCTGGAATGTAATCTTGTCTTTGCTGTGGTTAGAGGCAAAACTTGTTTACTACCAATATCCATTTCTGTTCATCTCTGCTTTGTCAAAAAAACACAAACAAACAAACAAAATAAAACAAAAACAATCCCACAAAACTTTTGATTTAAAGTATATTTACCACTGAATTTATTTTTATTTATATCTTCTGTTCTGTGCTCTCTTCTTGGTGTTTTGTGCAATGTCTCTCCCACTTTGGCTACTTTAATTGATTCCAGCTTGTAGAAAATACAGGCTAAATCCTGTCAGTTCATACAGTAATGTCAATGCAGCTACAGGGATTTGTGTCAGCCAAGAATCTTCTTTAAGGTCCCTTTGGCATATTGCAATGTAGAAGAAATTTTAAAAATATGTTTATCCTATTGGCTGGTGCCACCAACGCTTCAGCAGTGGTAGGCTTTGTAGGTATAATTACCACTGCTAAATATTTAAAAGTATGTACCCTTGTGGTTTTTAAAATATCCACTTTGTGGTACTACTAAGGCCACAATAAATGGATTTTTAAGTTCCTAAGGCTGTGCAGTCCTTTGGTCCATATATACATACAGCAAGCTGTGGAGTTAAAGGTGGAGCTGTCTGATGTGCCATTTCTTCCCTGCAGACAAAATGGCCACAACAGTATTAGCCTTTTCTAGCCCCTTCCCACATGCTTCACTAGGTGCTCAATTCTTCTCTCTAACAAGCCACAGAATGTAGATGTCTGTTCATTCCTGTAAACTCACATCAGCTGCAGGAGCACTGCACACCTCAACATAAACAGAAGAAAGAGGGATGCCTAAACCCAAAATTTCACAGCTATATTTTATTTTATGGTTTGGACATGATCTAAAACATCTGGCTGACTTGAAGTGATAAACTGGCAAAAGTTTATGGCATCAGTGGGACCTGGCACACTACTGATCCCAATCTCCAGCTTTTGAGGTTTCACATTATTTAAGGTTTTGGGTACTCTTGTAAAATTTGGTTTACATTTTTCTATTAGACAGGCTAGCAGAGATCTAGTCAGAGATTGGAGATAACTTTACCATCGAAACTTCATATAAAAATACTTCTAATAATAGACTCTTAAAATGAGAATTTTTCCAGTCCCAAAATAGTCTTTCTGGTTTAACACCTCATTTTAGTCTGACAGCCTGTCATATTTTACTGCCTTCATACTGCTTCCAAGAATGTGAAGAGCTGTTTGGATGTCACGTAGGTGAAGTTAGTTTGTTCTGCTTTAAAACAAATGTACAAGAATAATGCAGTATAAACCCAGTTCAAAGTCAGGGGAAGGATACTCATTAGCAACTGTGGGCTTCATGCTGAACATGTACCTTTTTTGTTTAAGCAAACAGATGAGAAAAATGTCATAGGGTGAGGTTTTTTATCTATTTTTTTTTTCCAAGGCACATGTTCTCTGCATTGCAGAGTAGCTCCTGGAGCTGCCTAAACATAAGCACAGCTCACTCTGTGTGCCTCAGGCTGAGGGATGAGACCAGGAAGGGCTGTGGGGCTGCTGCTGCCTCAGGAGAGGTTGGAGGAAGCCAGAGAGTGGGGCAGGCTGTGGGCTATCAAATTTGGGGTGCCTCTGATGACGAGGGCAGTGAAGACAGTGTTGGCACTGTAGGAAAGCTCAGCTCAGCTGCCAAAGCTGCCCCATCCCAGCCTGAGCCTGGCTGCTCCTCCTGCCCACATCTGCACAGCTGCCTTCTCTGCCTTCCTTCGCCTGCACTCACACACCCTAAGCAATACTGCCAAATATTATATTTTTATTGTTCTTTAAGCATCATGGCTATTTATCTGTAGTTATGTTCCTGAAACGTAAATCTTGTTAGATGTATCTGGTCTGTGAAGGTTATAGATGTTTATTTTAGTTCTCCCTGCAAAACTACATGCAGCACCCGATATTTGCTGTCTTGCATTTTTAAATAGCTCACATTGCTGTAGTACCCACCTACTTCCCTGCCTTTACCATGTGTATCTTAACACCATCCCTGCAAATCAGGATTCCTTTACTTGGACCTTTCAAAACATTTTTTTTTTCCTAAACAGTCGATGTGGGCATCAGCCCTACACAATTCAGTGCACAGACAATCCATGGAAGCCAAGAGGTATCAGTGGGACTCCTAACACAGAGCAGGCTTTTATTCCTTTCTTGTTAAGATGTCTGCAGTCTTTACAATTAAATGAAAGAGGTTGTTATGAAAGGACTGGTGACCAGTCTTTCATAAACTTAGTTCAGAGAGACTTCGTTACCTGTTGCTCACCTGGAGCAGCCCAATCATGTTAATTCAAATGGTTAATTTTTTAACATGTACCACTTGCTTTTTTTTTTCCAGAGTGAAGATTCAGATGAAGAAGAACCCTGTGCTATCAGCAATAAATGGACTTTCCAAAGAACCAGCAGACGATGGTCTCGGGTGGACGACATTGACGCTTTGCTTCACCAGTCTGACAGACATGGCTCTTCTGGGGACATTAAAATGAAAAACACCACAAGCAGTGAGAGCGTCCTTACAGATTTGAGCGAACCTGAGGTCTCATCCATTCACAGCGAGAGCAGTGGGGGCAGTGACAACAGGAGCCAGTCTGGCACCACCAGCGCTGCCAGGGAGACCTGTGACTGCTCTGGCCATCACGATGTGGAAAGCACCCTGCTGCAAGACTCCGCTGCAATAAACACTGCACTGTTCCCCAAGGACAGCCTGAAGAATGAAAATCCAACACGAGCCAGACCAAAGACCTTTCGAAAACGCATGGAGACACTAAAAGCAAAAGCTGTGCATGGAAAGCTAAAAGGCTCAGGAAGAACAGGTCCTTTGGAGATCAGTGGACCGGTTCTCCAGTTTGAGCCAAAATCCTTGAAAGACATGCACTGTGTACAGATAGTCAATGGTGATCTCCAAAATCTGGGACAAGATTCAGTCAAAAGAGGGCTTCCCTTTTCTGCCAAATCCAGCAGTGACAGCAGTCAGTCCGAAAACAGCAGCAGTGGGGTGAGCACACCGTGTTTGAAGGAACGCAAATGCCATGAAGCAAACAAGAGAGGTGGGATGTACCTGGAGGACCTGGATGTTCTGGCAGGAACAGCCTTACGACAAGTGGTGGACCAAAATCGCAAAAATGAATTTCATTCCCAAGAGAACTTGGTTGTGCACATTCCCAAGGATCACAAACCAGGGACCTTCCCAAAGGCACTTTCTATTGAAAGCCTCTCACCTACAGACAACAGTAACAGTGTAAACTGGAGGACAGGCAGCATCTCTTTGGGAAAGCAGAACTGCTCTACTCCAAAGGAATCCGGACTGATGGCTTGCTGTCCTAAAGAGAGCAGAATTAGTATTTATGACAATGTGCCAGGTTCCCACTTGTATGCTAGTACTGGGGACCTCTTGGACATAGAGAAAGATGTCCTTTTTCCTCAGTTAGATGACATTTTGCAGCATGTCAATGGACTTCAGGAGGTGGTAGATGGCTGGTCAAAGAAGGTGTTGCCAGGTCTGCCGGTTGGTGATGTGTCAGTCAGGGGATCCCCATCATTGCCTTTCCAGTCACCTACACAGATCACTCTTGATTTTGAAGGAAACTCTGTGTCTGATGGCCGGACCACCCCGAGTGACATGGACAGAGATGGAACATCCCTGAATGAATCCGAAGCCACTGGTGTTAGGGACAGGAGAGACTCTGGGGTGGGAGCATCACTCACAAGGCCAAGCAGGTAAGTAGCAAAATTCTGGATACAAATCCACAGCCTGTGAAATACACATAATGAAGCTGAGGTTCTCAGCCTGGGAGCCAGAAGGCACAGGGTACCATTACAGTTGTGCTCATCCTGTATGGAGATGGGAATTTCCCAGGGAAGGGCAGGACTTTGAGGGAAAGGACATCCTGCTGTGGAGATTCTTACATGAAATCAATGCAGAATTGGTTTAATAGAGCAAACTAAGGCATTTTTTATCCCTTGATCCATGGATTACATGGTAGGACCCTGTATATATTCTGGGATGTATTTTCAATTTGTCTTCTTAAGTTGCGCACCCATATTCTTATGCATCGATAGCTTTATGAACATTTTTAAACACTGGTCTCTTTTAAAAATGTGCCCCTTCATGCTCAGAGAGAACTTCCTGATTCTGCCTCAGCCCCTTACATGGGTGGGATTAAATGATGGTAAATGGTTGACTTCTTAATAAAGTGAAAAGTGGAATTTTGTTAATAGTTTACAGACCTGTTTTAAGTCAGAGTGATGAGCTCCTGTTGAGCCAAGTACCAATTGTCCTGGGCAAAAGCCTTTGTGGGTCCAAACTGTTGTAGGTAGGGTGGCTTTGGAAGTGCAAAAGCAGGGAGAATATACCTGGTATATTCTGATACTGGTATTTCTGATAATACTGGTATTTTCTGATCTGCTGTCAGTCTTGTCACACCCTCACAGAGGACTCTGCCATGCCACGATTTGCTGCTGCCTGTGTGTGCTCACCACCACCACAAAAGTGAAAGTGAACTCAAGGGAGCTACTGAGTAAATGAGCAGTGCCAAAGTTTTTAGGATTTGACCCAGGACTTACATTTAATGAAACAAGAAAATGAAATTAGGGTTTTTTTTTTTCCGATGAATCCAATATATAGAGAAAGTGCATTGGAGTAGAAAGATGTGAGTGGTTCAATAGCTTGGTGATTATAGCTCTAGCTAAGGAGACACAGGGTTTAATCCTTTTTCAAAAAAATCCTTCAGCATTTAATAAGAGATATTTGGAGAACCTAATCTCCAAATATCTCAGTGGTCAGGTCAGTCCCTGGGGAGGTGAGAGACTAGGCATCAAATACCAGTTCTGAGTCAGGCAAAGAACATTTGAATCTAAATCTCTCACATCCTGTTGGAAGTGTGTGGGCTAAAGACCAAAGCAGGCAGCACTGCTTCCCCAAGTATATGGACAGGACCCACACCCACTTGTGAATCTAATGTTAAAAAGACAAAACTTGGGCATTTCCAAAATTAAAGAGATTGACTAAACTGTTTTATTTATCTCCAAGGTACATTTTCTTTTAGTTGACACACCACAAGCCATCATGTATGTGTGTGTCTGTGTATGTTTTATATATTGCCTGATCCTATCTCACAGTATCTCATCTTTTCTGCCCAACTGAAGCAGTTCTCTGGTTTTTCTATCCTTTCTTTTGCTGAAGGCGATTACGATGGCATAGTTTCCAAATCTCTCATCGCCTGAGCCGCTCCATTGCATCTCTTCACATCAGCAACCAGTCAGCAGCACAGCTGAATCTACTGCAAAAGTTCTCTCTGCTTCGTCTCACTGCCATCATGGAAAAGTACTCCATGTCTAACAAACATGGCTGGACCTGGTGAGTACCACTGATAACTGGAAAAGGGACTTTTTAGAAGAAAATGGTTTCTCCTAATTCTTTTACTCTGATAGTAAGTAAATGCAATTAGAAGGAACCATTGACTTCAAGTGTAGGATTTGAAACTGTCCCTTTTAATCCACTGCTGCCTAGTGGCTCATTGTCAAAGTCAGAAATAGATCCTGGAAATCTGACTTCATTCCTGTGCTCTAACAGAGAGACAACCTTTTCTAGCAATACTACAGTTCCAGAAAAATAAACAGGAGTAGGAGAGAGTGAGTAAAAAGTAGGAAAAGTTGACAGTAAGTCCTACCCAGAATTTGTTTTGTGATTTGAAAAGAAACAGCTGCTGCTTCATGTGTTTGATACTGCTGTGTTTGTGCTTTAAAAGAGGGGTTACAACAGTTATGGGACATTTCTCTGTAAATCAAAGATGCAGGCCTAGGCCTCAACCTGTGTTAGAGGGAGCTTGCAGCCCTGGCAGCCCTGACAGCTACCTGGTCACTCAGGGATTGGAGGGAAGCACACATGGATGTGAGTGCTCACAATGTGGCTCCTTCTGTAGCAGCTGGCTACAGAAACCTGCATGTTTCGTGGTACACAAACCCTGGTGGGCCCCGCAGACTGAGGTACACCAGAAATGGGAATGGGCATAGATAAGAGTTTAATTGTATCTGAGAAATAATCAAAAGGATGACAGAATCTCTCCCTAATACACTGAGGCACCCAGTCCAGATACAGTTTGACTTGATATTTATATTGTGATTTTCATGCTCAAAGCACCTCCCCAAAATCCCACTAAATTCATCTGTGAGCTATGTAAGACAAGTTTTCATTTAGAAATGGAAAAATAGATACAATGGATACATGTGAGAGTCATGTCACTGACATCAGCCATTAGGAAAAGTTAAAAGTGTAATCTTTTAGATTTGATCTGATCTGAGAAAATCAGGTCAGCTGTTTGTGGTCAGAGGAAAAAGGCAACTCCAAAGCAGCCAGTTATATCCAAGGCTGAGGGTTTGGGTCATCCTCTACAGGTGTCTCTCTCTAGAGTGGATATAGAGGTAGTCCAGACTGCTGACTCCTTATAAATCTCTGTAAGAGAGCTAAAATTCAATAAGATTAACCCCCGTCTCATTGGTTTTTGGTGCAGCTCCCTGTGGCTAGCTGACAACATCTGCACTGAAATGAATCTCACCTTACCCAACTTCCAATAAGCAGACTAGAGTACAGCAAATTCTAGATCCTGCTCTTTGTACAAGGTTTTCATCCTCAGAGATATTTCTTCAGTTTTTATAATCAGTCTGTAAGGATTTTTAAGAGAGGGACTGTAAATAGCTGTAAAGTTATGCACTGTACTTCTTCAGTAGGTAATTTAAAATTAGTTTTCACTTCTTCCCACACAGATGACAAAACTCTTAGTCATATTTAGGTTATATAAAAATCCTTTTTATTTTAATTCCATGGCAGTCATGACTCCCAAAAAGGGAATCAGTTGGTTCTCGTTTTCATCACAAGTTTTTGAAGAAAGCAAGCTCACCAGCTTCACTTAAGTTACTCAACTAGAATAACTCATATAACACAAGGGAGGAGTCTGACACATAGGGATTTCCCACCATCATTTCTTATTGTAACTTCTTAGTCAATAGAAATACTAAATCATGTAAATGGTGTATAAAGATCATTCAGCATATTAGAGGATTGAATGTCCTTTTCTCTCAGATACCATTCCTGTGAGTCCCTAAAGGATGCTTTAAACCTTTTTGGCTTCAGCTGGATGACACCTGCTTAGTAAAAGGTTTTTTCAGAACTGATTTTTATGCTATACCTTAGAGGCCATCCACTTATAGATATTAAAAATCAATCAATTATGCAAATTGTAAGTGTCTGTGTATTGTGCATTAAACATTATTTCACCATTTTTATAAAAAAGGCCCCAGTTACCAATTTCTATCAGTAGTGATACTCGGAGAGTGTGTTAATACCCTGAATTTTTATGCAGCCTGTTCATGTTAATTTTCAGGTCTGTGCCAAAATTCATGAAGAGGATGAAAGTCCCTGACTACAAGGACAAGAATGTCTTTGGTGTGCCCCTGATAGTTCATGTCCAGAGAACAGGACAGCCTCTTCCCCAGAGCATACAACAAGCACTGCGCTACCTACGGAGCAACTGTCTAGACCAGGTAGGAACTTTACTCCATGGACTTGCTGTTTTTTTTCTGAAAAAATACTTTTAGCAAGCAACAGTGAGCATTTTTGTGCTAAGTACCAGGATTATTTGAAGATTATTATCTCTCATGTTGGGCCTAGATCTCCTCTGGTGATTCGATAGTTGGTGCCAATACTGAAAGTTTGCCATTTGGAGATTTGTATCCAGCTAATCTGTTGAATTCTTGTAGCTGTAACAGTCCTGCTGATTTGTATACCACAGTCTACTTCAAAGAACATTTTGAGATCTTCATCTATAATGAATGAAAGCTGAGAAAAGATCAGGACTCCCCACTTCTACCTGTATCTGTACTGCTTATGCTTGACTGTTGCCATTGAGGGTTAACTGCATTCACCATTTCACAAGATATGGTACAAAAGGTTTTATTTACTTAGCAAAGACAGAAAACTCCAAGAATAGAGAGCAAACTCAGCAAAATATTCCAAGTATTCTGTTGACAGAGTCAGATATATCCAGATAGTTAGGTCAGCAGGGGTTCAATGCCAAAGCCATTATGGTACATTGCCTTTTATAGTGCTCTCAGCTACAACAAGCCAGCTGGGACACCCTCATGCCCAAAGTATTTCAGATTTTTTTTATTCCCTTTAGCTACAGAGGGACATACTAATCATATTTTTACTGTTCTTCCCCTAAGGATGAGGATGTGTATTTTTATGAACATAGGACTGGGAGAAACCCCCTGGCTGATTATGTTCAGTCCTCTGCTGTTATTGACCTCATGTCATATGACCTCTTTCATAACTGCCTTTAGATAGTTTCAGTTCAAAAGGAGCAACCAGCACTTTGCTCTGCAGACCTTGCTGCTTTCCTAGCTCTGAGCACATGAAAAGGGTGGAATTAGTCTGTTCTGAATATTCACATTTTCTAATCACCATTCTGGTTGCTGTTCAGGTTTTTTGTTGGGTGACAGTCATCTTCCCCAAAACTGAAATCTAAAAAATAAAGGTGTTCCTGTGAATCACAACCATTTCCCTTTGCAGCCAGTGGGAAAGACACAGGTCCTTTCCTATCAGTTCTCTCTGTAAAGGAATCCTGTAGTGGTCAGACCTTGACCTCTAACTCCACAGTGTCAACAGTGAGGTGAGATGAGTTCTGCCAACCATATGTAGTGCGGGAGCTGAGGGGCAGGATGAACAGCTTGTCAGAAATTTATTAAGAGAGGATGAAAGGGAAAGATGCATAGAGACAAGTAGAAGTGGTATATTCAAGAGCTAACATGCCTGGTTGCCACGGCACTCATCTGGGGTTGTGTGCTGAGCTGGGAAAGCCAGTGTAGGAAGAAAAGTGATGCAGCAAGCCTGGAATTAATGATGAGATCGGAGGAGGAGACACCCAGGAGATGTAAGGATAGGGATGGGCTTGTCAGCTAAGAAGCAGAGCAAGAGGAAGAAAGAGTAGAGAGAGAATTAATTGGGGAGAATATAAAAGGGAGAGTAAAATAGAAAGAAAAAGCTCTTCAGGGATTTGAGGCAGTTAAAAGGTGTTGAAAGTCTCAAACAAATATCTGCTTAATTTGTGTTTATGTGCTGGAAGCATCAGAGATCTGTGAAGGGCCATTTCAATTCAGCTTTGGTTTCTTCTCAGACTGAAATTGGGAAAATACAGAAGGAGAAGCAGTACAGATTGGGAGCCTTTAAAATACCTTTTCACCAAAAACCTTTCTGGGCAAAAACCCTCCAGGCAGTTCACCTTCTCTGCTTTACAGTTACTCCCTTTGTTCCCATTTAATTCAAAGTCTCCTAATGCTTGGACAGAGACCTGGGCAGGCTCCAGTCTCCCCCAGCATCTTGCTTTTGTGTCTCTTCTGTGCACTGCAGAAGGTGGTCTAGAGTTGTGAACAGGTGTCAGAGCTTCTCCTGCACAGAAGTTGGGTAGAGTTGTGGTTGCTCTAAACCATTGTAAGGTCTGTCTCCTGCCACTGAAATCCCTAACCTGGCATGAGGAGCCTCACCATTACTTGTAGGAGATGTAATTTGGTTTCAATTTTTGAAATAGAAACTGCTTTGCTTTTTCCACATGCATCTTTATTTCTGTCATGTAGGGAAGATGGTCCACACATGAGGATAGTAGAGATTGGGCCAGACTAACCTCTGGATTTTTAGTCCCTTTTTATTTTCAGAATAAGTCTGTAATAATGCATAACAGAGCCTAAAACATCTTTTTCTATCAAGTGAAGAACTCTTTTGATTAATTATTAATTTTTTTCCATTGAGAACAAAAGTATATAGAAGTTTAGATAAATGTATAAATGTCTATAAACAGAGATCAAGAGTAGCAGAATGATGTGCAGCAGGAGATTGCATGTGTGAGATTTGACATCTGACCTCTCAAATCAGACTTAGCTGGAAGTTTTTGATGGTTCTTCATATCAGCAAGGACATTTTCCATCAAAAGGAGAGAACTGAGCCGCTGCTCTTACATTTATCTACCACAGGACAAAACTTTATTTTTTGGACAGAATTAACAAGTGTCCTTCTGCATCTTCAGCACATATTTCTGAGAGGAAAAGCGATTTAAAAAGAGGAAGAGAAAGGGAAAACCAGATGAAAAGAGCTGGATGATCTTTCTTGTATGCTCTTGTCAGAACGAAGAGTGGAGCTTCACTCGGGATCATAAATACAGAAGACAGGGCACACTCCAGTCCTCTACTTCCCATACATAAATTTAGCTCTCAAGTGACACTAAATTAATCAATAGGAAGACAGAAGAGCTGCCTCACAGCCAGTCTGGTGTAGTGGTTCATCTCCACATAAATAAATGGACATACCCTCTCACAGAGCTGTGATGTATGTAATTAGTGTCATTAATGTGCAAGTTAACCAAAGTCCTAAATACCCTC
This sequence comes from Erpornis zantholeuca, assembly GCA_013400515.1. Lineage (NCBI taxonomy): Eukaryota > Metazoa > Chordata > Aves > Passeriformes > Timaliidae > Erpornis > Erpornis zantholeuca. The sequence goes on from VZTN01011616.1 coordinate 145,913, forward strand.
CAGGTGAGTATGGGAGGTGTCCTAGAGACAGGAGGGTCCTATGTGAACCCTGTGTTGCTTCTTACTCCCAGGTAAGGGGGAGAAGGCTGGAAGGCTTTATTTCCTTGCCTTCACTGTTTGTTGATGGACTGTGCCATGCAGGAAGCTGCACGGATCACCAGCAAGACAGCAGTTGCAGACAAACAACATTATATAATTCCCAACTGGAAATGTGCCTTTTTCATAGGTCTCTCTCAATATTTCACTTTTTCCCTGCAAAACTGAAGGGAAACAGTGTTAGCACTTCCCAAATGAAACACTGTAAACTCATTTGGGAATAAATAGTGTGGTTCAGGCCCAGGAATTCAGCCCACGGGGAATTCCGCTGGCAGAGAAGGACAAGAAAGGGCAGCCCTGCCTTGAAGGCATCGTTTGAAGAATTACTACTTCCTTTCAAACAGAAAGCAAACAGGATAAAAATGTATCTTAGTGACACCGCTCAAGTAATCCCTCTGCAGCCCCCACTTTCGACCTGGACTTTTCAGTGGGATTTGGGAGAACTCTTGGAAGCAGAGAGCAGGAAAGGGAAAAAAACAAATTTCATCTTGATTTTAAATCTCTACCAGGATGTACTAATCTTTTGCCACAGCATTTATTACTTAGCTAAGCATAATATTTTCTTGTTAGTCTTCAAAATATATACCCAAATAAACATGAGGAGCCAGATTCTCAGCTGGAGTAAATCAACAGTCAGTCACCCAAGCCAAGCAAGCCAGGCTGATTTATATCAGCAGAGCATCTTGCTTAAACTCTTCAGGCAGCAGGGAAACCACAAAGCACTCTGAACCCTCCCTCTAGGATGGGACAGAGAGCAGCAACATCTTTAACCCCTACAGTCCTGCTGTGGGAGCCTGCGCTTGCCTGCGAGACTTGTGGGACCATCAACTGCATTTGCACATTTTCCTCTCTCCTTGCCTAGAGTAAAATAAGCAACCCAAGCTTTGGTCATGATCAAAGCCCCCGTAACAGATTTATATGTAAATCTATATAACACATATGTATTCTTCAAGTGAAACTTTCCCTTTTACCCAACTCAACTCGATACATTTTTAGGTGGGTCTGTTTCGGAAATCTGGAGTGAAATCCCGAATCCAGGCCCTGCGTCAGATGAACGAGAGCTCCCCAGAAAATGTCAGCTATGAGGACCAGTCAGCCTACGATGTGGCTGACATGGTAAAGCAATTCTTCAGGGACTTGCCGGAACCTCTCCTCACAAGTAAACTAGGAGAGACTTTTCTGCACATCTATCAATGTAAGTTGCTATTTCTACGTATTTCTACTATTATAAACAATTAGAAAATATTATATATTATATAGTAATATACTGTAGATAATTCTGGCAGGTTAATGCCAGATAGGATTCTTTCTGCTGGCCTTTGAGATACAAAAAAAAAAAACCCTCTGCCCTCAAAATCTCTCACTAAAAGGTCTTTAGAACCTTAGGTTTCATTGTCAAAGTTAATGGAAAAACAATGTTCAAATATTGAGAAAATTTGAAAATACCAGCCTCACAATCAGAAAGAAGCCAGAAGAACAGGCTGCTGGACATAAAAAGCATGAAGACTCATATTTTTGTCAGATTTCTTTAAACTGTGGGCCCATTTCATGCAGTTATATCTCAATATAAGTGAGTCTTCTGTGCATGGAGAATTGGTACTTGACCATGAGAATATGTGTCTCTGTAGTCCCCTTCCTTGCTGGGACTTTGGATTATTTGTTTTTTCATAATAGTCAATAAAATGTACATGCAAAAAACAAGTTGCCTTCATGTAGATCATAAGCTCTATGCAAAGAACTCATAGAAAAAGAAAGAAACCAGGGGATTTCATCTTTTCTTTCCAGCATAAGCAATCTTCAGCAAAATCTGACACTCAGATGCATCAGAATAATGAAAGTCCCTGTGAATCAGGAAATGACTGTGTATCTCTTCACCAGACTGAGGGAGAAATAAATAGTGAGGACAACACTAAAAGGCCAGAGGAATTAGAGGTTTTTTCCTGACAATGTCCATTATGAAGGCCAGTCAGCCAGCACTCTGGCAGATGCAGCCAGCCTAAGCCAAATAATTGGAAGCACTAAAGAGAAGTGTGTCTAGTCTTTTCACTTGCAGACGTTTCAGCTGCCAAAACAATAGAAAGCCATTTTAAAACTCCATATAATCCCAGTGCTTAAGAATCTTAGATACTTCCGTTGCTTCCCTTTACTGTAAAAATCTGTCTGTGGCACACAGTCACTAATGAATTTACCATTGCAGTGCCTGGAGCTGGTAGAGAATGCTGGGATTCTGCATGGAAGACACAGCACTGCAAATAAATTTAGTGGGTTTGGCTGTACGCGATGTCTTGGGACATAAGTTAACTGCAAGAGTTGGGGCCTAGCCCTGGACCATCATCTCCCCTTCTTTCCTGCTCACAAGTTGTCTGCCTGCACACACATTAATGAGCTTGTTCAGGAAAGCATCAGGAATTCTGGCTGCTAATAAAATGGCAGTCAAGATCATTTCCATGGGGAAGTGCCCAAGAAGAAGATTATCCACTACAAGGACATGTTCTACGTGTCCTTGGAAACAAATCACCTTTAAACTATCGCTTGCTGAAAATTGGGGATGTCCCATCTTTGCACAGAAGAGACTGCAAGTAATGCCCCCTTGCCAAAGGAAGAGAGACATGGCAGATCCCACGTTTTAGGTGGGTCATCAGTCTAAGCAGGTCTGTAGCCAGAAGGGCTTTTTTTTCCCAAGAAGTGAGGCTGAATGGGGAAACACTGATACCAGCCAACAAGAAATGTAAAAAGAGACATGGGCTGACTCTGTAATGTCTGCATGGTACTGCAGTGGGAAGTCTGAAGAACATATCTTTTTACACTGGTCAGAGGGAAAAAAATGATCTAGGAAAGATGTTCTCAAAATGGACAGGAGTTTAAAGGGTTTCAGAAGACTTGAGGATGAGTCTCTTTAAACCAAGGTAGGAACAAGAAAGGATGGGCTCTGTAGACACCAGGAAATATTGTTTGGATTAAGAATGAGTAGCAGTGGGGTTCTTCCATGAGACCAACAATAATTATGTTTTTCTGTTTCAGACAGTACTGACAAAACTCCTTGCACAGAAAGAAATTTGTTGAAAATTTCTGGGATACCAATTGTATTTCATAACGTCTGCAATTAAACTAATCTGTAGCTGATAGTTTTTCTTACCCTTCATTCTGTTTAACAAATTGTTAATGTGAAGTTAGGAAGGAGTTTTTTCTCTCCTAGTGTATTGTCATGGGATTTCTGATTTTCTGGGACTCCCTGAAGATATTTTTTCATATATCCAAGACCTTTTTCATATATTCAGAATGGCTTGAATTGCTGTAACACATAGGATTTGGGATGAGATGATTAGTGTAGTAGTCTATATAGCATTGATGAAACTTTCTCCATTTCCCTAAAACTCTCAGTTGCCTAATGTTTACCTGTGACTTGAAGCACTGGCTGATCTTCTGCTTCATGTACCAGAACCCATTAGAGCAACAGTAAAGGGAAGGGAGGGATTACCAGGAGGTGTTGTGAGAAAAAAAACCACATTGCATGGATTTAGCAGAGGCTCCTCTGACTTCTCAGAAAAACCTGGCCTTGCTGCTTTTAGAAACTTTAGAAGTGTTGGGCTGTGTTCATTTTGTCATTGATGTCTGAAAGCTTTTAAAATAAAGCACTTGTACAAGGCTAGCAGTCAAATCTTAAAAGCTGGCTCTTCCCTCTACTGTAAATCTGCTTTTGTTATTCTTCCATTCGATTATAGAGAGAGTAGGTAATACCTAGAGGAGGACTCGAAGTCCAAACTGAGAGAACTTATGGTAGTTTTAGAAACTAATCTGTCTCAGGTGCTGTTTAAGCATATCCATTACTTCTTTCATTAAACTCTTTTATGGTTTAAGACACAAATGTAAGTGTTCCCGAAGCTTCCCTAAGACTTTTAAACTTCTATCTTGCCAGGGGACAAAGAAAAACTGAAAAATGCCATTTAAAGCTATGAGTACTGTGTACTATTCTCCCTTCATAAACTTCAAATGAAGCCCAGAGTATTTCTTGGGATTAGCCCTTCAAACAGAGAAATGCCAAACTGGCGAGGGAAGCTGTGCTTGGTGGAGCAGCAAAACCCAGCTCTCCAGAAGCCAGCTGATCTTTTCCACTTGGTCCTCTCTCATCTGCCTCTTCACAAAGCCATCATTAAGGTCAGGAAAGACCTCTAAGGGTCAACCATTAACTTAACGCTGCCAGGTCCACCACTGAAACACGTCCCTAAGCACCACACCTGCGGGGTTTTTGAACACCTGAGGGGACTGTGATTGTCTCTGGTAACTTTATCTTTCTGGCCCCTTATCTGATCTCACAACTGACCCCCCGAACGTCACTTGCTCATTCCCAGACGTCCCCAAGGAGCAGCGGCTGCAGGCGGTGCAGGCTGCCATCATGCTCATGGCCGACGAGAACAGGGAGGTTCTGCAGACTCTGCTCTGCTTCCTCAGTGACGTCACCTCCGTGGAGGAAAATCAGATGACTCCCATGAACATTGCTGTTTGTCTGGCCCCTTCCCTCTTCCATCTCAATATAGTGAAGAAAGAAAGCTCACCGAGGTATGTTTCTTCTCAGCATTATAAATAGTCACATCCTTAATACACAGTAATGCTTTCAGTGGTATGCAGGACAAAATTTTCCAAACCATCTGCTTTCCAGCACACATTAAACAGGGCATGGCTTCAGTGAGAGGGGAAAACCCCTGCTGCAGAGCCAGAAGCACACTTGTTTTCACAAGCCCAGCAGGCATTTCTGGCTGTCTGTTGTGAATATGTGGTGCCTGCTTTCCATGCGGAATTTTCAATGGGGCACTAGTGAGTTTTGCATGAGTAATGTTGACTTCTGTGAAGGGAAAGAGCTTGATTTTTCTCCGGTTGAAGTCAAAGATTAACCACATTTTAAAGGATTTTGATATGTAGATTTTCAATGAATGGGTTTTTTTTCACTTTCAATTTACTGTCTACATTCTGCCATTCGGGAAACAGGGTTTATTTCAGGCCACATTAAAATTGTAACATGGTGAGCGTAGACTAAACAGAGCATAGCCAGGCTAAACATTAGTGGTCCCTCTTGACTCTTTTTCCCTCCCATCTGGTTCGGAATACACTGAGATTCTTGGTCAAGTATATGTATAACCCATGTCTGAGCAAGTGCTTCAAGCAGGAACAACATAAACCACTTTACATCATGTCTGTTAAAAATCTATTTCAAAATGTACAACATGTCATGCAGGATATGTATAACCTTTCCTGCTTTTACCTTTGGCTCAACAATGTTTTAGGTAAACATTTTTCTTTTAAAAATGGCCTAACAGTTTGAGCAGTCTTGGTGATAAATAGAAACTAAATATAGGGTTTTTTCTCTTGGGTGTTGGGACCATCCTGCTGCTTTTTGCTTTCATATTAAAAAGATTCAGCTCTTTACCTGAGATACTGAATTCAATTACAGAGTAATACAGAAAAAATATGCAACAGGGAAGCCAGATCAGAAGGACCTCAGCGAAAACCTGGCAGCTACTCAGGGCCTTGCTCACATGATAATGGAATGCAACAAACTTTTTGAGGTGAGTGACAGACTCAAAGAGCATTATTCATGGCCACATAATGCAGCACCCTTTGAAGTATTTATGTTTATGCTTACATTTTCTGTCTTGTGTTAGCTCAGAGATTGGTGCCTCACTTACTTGTAAACTTGCTTCATCTAAAGTTTATTTATCTCATTTCTTTATGGCAGTTCCCTTTTAGTATTCAAAAGATGCAGGGTAATTATTCTGTAACAGTTTTCAACCCAAACCACTGGATTAGGAAATTTTAGTCTAATTCAAATCAAAATCTGCTGGTGTAAAATATTATTACAATGTTTTTAATGCCTCAATTTAAACTTATTAATCTTAAAGATAATTGCTCATACACTTTATCTGTGTGTCATGCAATAAAGTAAAAATCACATGGAGAGCTGCAGTCATTCCTGCAGCTACTTACACTGCAGCTGGAGGAGAGCAAATGCTCCTATCTTCCTTCCCCAGAAGCACAAGTGATATTTCTGAGGGCTAAAGGAGTAACAGGGGTGTACTGACATCCAGCTGATCAGTCTAACACCGTTCTGCATGAGTAGTGCTATTCTGAGCCATGGGCTGTTTCATTAGACTACTTTGAAGTTTCATCTTGCATAAAGACAGAAATTGGTATGCATTTCACAGATCATAGGCTCATGCAATTGGATGCTGAATGGTCCATCAGCCTAAGAACACATTGCCTTAAGGAAAAGTTCTCAACAGGAGATTTTCCCTGTGTGTTTTCCCTCCCTTCTGTGGCAGGTCCCCCACGAGATGATCACCCAATCCCGAAACTCCTATGTTGATGCAGAAGTTCATTCTCCCACCCTGGATGAGCTTGGCAAACAAGTGGATGAGGAAGGAGGGAACTATCAGATGTACCTGGAAACTCTCATGCAGAATCTCCAGAAAGAAGCAAAAGAGAAGTTCAAAGGATGGGTCACATGTTCCAGTGTAGAGAACACAGAACTCGCCTACAAAAAGGTAATTTAAGGAGATGTGGAAGAAGCAGCAAAGAAACCTGCAGCTCAGCTATGGGGCACCCTGACATGTTGCATGGCAAAACTCACACCCTTCCTTCTGGCAAGGCACTCTTCTTTTATTTTTAAAAAGATTATTAAAAGCAGTTAAAAATGTAATATAATAGTGATTCAAGTATGAGATTCCAGAAAAAGGCACACAAAGCAAGCTGGGGTCTCCAAAATTAGTTCAAGTAAGTGACACAGTAAACAATACAACCAGAGAGTGAGCTGAGATGTTAAACAACAGAGAACATTACCTGGGCAAGCTCTTTGACTGGGTACATGCAAAGTTTCTGACCAGTTCTTGATGTTTTGCCAGCTAGAACACAGGTAATTGCAGGGCTTCTTCAGGCTCCCCAATGCTTTATTAAGCAGGCCAACCATATCACCAGTTTTATCCCTGATCCTTTTGTCCTTTTTCCAAGTGGATTTTTGATACTGCAGCTTTTATTAAAAGTTCTGAATTTGTTTCAGGCTCTATCACTTCTTCAGGGAAAGCCAGACCACTGCAGCAAGGCAGAGGGTGCTGCAGGGTCCCTGCTGACAGTGGAATTCAGGGCTGCTGGAAATGCAATAGCAAAGCAGAGGTCTCCAAACCAGCAGCAGCTAGCAAGAGGAGGGGATGGATTAGGGGTGGGTAACGCTAATTAGGCAGGAGAAGGGCACTGGGAAGAATATGGGATCTGGATGGTGAGGGGGCAGGAGGCAGCCTTAGCCCAACTTGAGAAAGTGCAACCCCTCTGTCAGGGCAAAGAAACTGCAATTACTGTGGTTTGTAGCCAGCTTCTGTGAGTGACCTCTCCAGGGAGGGACTGTGGGAGGCTGGGGACAGAGTAACAGGGCTCAGGTGTGGGAGCAGGATGTGGGAGATGGGAGAGAGGGAATAGAGGCCTGTACAGTCAGTGGTCAAGGACCTGTGAGACTACAGGGGGAATTGGGAGTCTGGGGCTCCAAGGCAGGGGAAATGTGGAACTGAAAGCTTTGGGGAGAAAAAATTACAACAACATGAAATAATTTAAGGTGGGAGGTGTGAAAGGTGAAACAGTCTTGGGTCTGTGGGAGGTACTAAACGTTTCTGAAGTACTCACACTGGTATATGAGAATGGTAGGGTAGGGAGGAGTTAGAAAAGCAGGGCTTGCAAGATCCAGTGATTACAGTTAACTTGTTTACTCCCTGAAATAGGACCCCTAAAACCATTCAGAAAAGCTGTATGTGTGCAATCTGGGATATTCACCTTGTGCATAGCCCAGTCCTTTCTGCTCCCCTCTGCTCTGCAAGCTGCAGAGGTGTTTCAAGAAACAGGATCTGTGAGCAAGGAGGAGCTAGCAATCAGCCTGTGCTTTTTGGAAGGTGTTTTCCCAATACCTCCCTTGCAGCTATTTTGAAGAGCAAACATCTGTGTATCTGACAACTGAATTAATGTATGTTCTGCTCCCCCAGAATTAACCAGGAGGGTTAATGGACCCTCAGTCCCAGATAGTGTATAAGATTGCCTGAGGCAGTTGCTTTATTTCAGCCCAGGGTTTCAGTCTCTCATACCTTTTTCCTTCTGCAGACACACATTTGTCATTACACTTTTAGGATGTTTGGGCTTGAAAAAGTGTGTGTCACTCCAGAAGTAATGCAGAACCTCACTGGCACTAAGGGAACTAGTCCAGATATATTCTGTTGTGAGAGCAGAGTAATGAATCACTTCCGATTTCCATCCAGAACTAGTAGAGCAGCAGCAATAGCAATAATAGTAATGATTAGCAGGGAAATATGAATGCTCTTAAGCTGAAGTCAGACACACATATTGAGATTTTGTCTCAGCTATCATCTGCTGAACATAGGCATATTAATAATGGGGGTTTGTGTTCCTGGTCACTTCACTCCAGGTTGGGGATGGAAACCCACTCAGGCTTTGGAAAGCCTCAGTTGAAGTTGAAGCCCCCCCTTCAGTTGTCCTGAACCGAGTGCTGAGAGAACGTCACCTCTGGGATGAGGACTTCTTGCAGTGGAAGGTGGTCGAGAGCCTGGACAAGCAGACAGAAGTTTACCAGTATGTTTTGAACAGCATGGCTCCTCACCCCGTCCGAGACTTTGTTGTTCTCAGGTAAGCTGAGGGCAGTTCTCTGGTACCTTTGCCTCCTGCAGCACATAAAGGAAGATCTGGACTTATCTCAGCCTTCACATCTGTGCAATTGCTCTCCAGGAACTCTACTTCTGGACAGCAGTGTTGATTTCTCAAACCGAATTAGTCATACACCTAGAGCATGCTGACCTTTTCTCTGATGTAATTTGAGCAGCACATACTCCTGAGGCCATAAATATAATTTCTTCCTCAGAACAGATGTCTGATAATAGCTGCTCTTCTCTCTTAGCTTTGTTTGTTGTCAAAACAGTGCAAATAGAACCCAATTGTTTTTTACGCTGTTTTGCTGTTCTCTGGGGAATGTTTGATGTTTAAGAGCCAAATGTTTAGAAGAGAAGATAGTGGTGCTTTTAAGCTAAGGCTGTTATACAGTGTCTGTAGAAGTTATTATCTTAAATTTTCAGATGGAGTCTTTGTAAACGAAGAAATGCTGATCCATAAAAATCCTAATGTGGAAATGAACAGAAAGAAGCAGTAGATTTGTATTCTCTCTTCCAGGGAATGACTTCTCTCAAATAAATGTATAGCTGTGTATCAATATTCCACATTCAGTCCCAGTTCTGCCATTGTCTATCTGCCTGTACAGAACAGTCAAAAAAAGCCCCTCTTATGCACCTTCTCCCTTTGAAATCCTGGCCTTTGCTTGCTAGGAGCTATTGTGGAGCTGCTGACATATTTCACTTATAGGGTCAGTCCTACAGTTATTTATTTCAGGATGACTTTGTGCATTCCCATTTTTGGTCCCTGCTGTCTTTGATTGAAATGATGTGCCAGAGAAATACAAAGCAGTTTTGACAAAGGAAGTAGTCCAGTGAGTCAGAATTGTATTAAAGGGAATGAAGATTGAAAGAAAAAGATGAGCCAAATAAAATATAATTACGAAAGTACATCCCTTTTATGAACTTAGTAGTCTCTTAGAGGATGACAACACGCAGATATTGTTGGTATAGGGGAAGAATTATTTGAACTCTTTGGGGAAGATTTAAAAAATGCTTTCTGTAACCACTGCTCCCATTACTCTATTTCCTTTGCCTTCCCACAGTATTCTGGGCTAAATTAATTATTTTATAATCAAATATATATTATATATTTTATATAATTATATATCAATCATTATTTTATAAATAATCTTCTTATATAATGTTATTAGCTTGAAGCAGTGATAAATTTGGCCATCTGCATGGCACCAAGGAGATCGACTGCGAGCGGTGGAGAGGTTTTGATGACCATAATTTGGTCCTCTCATTTGCCACTTAGTTCACTATTAGGTTTCATAGTGGTTTATGTTCTTTAAAGACCTGCTGTGCAGCCACACCAGTAAAAGGAAAATCCTGCTATTGAGTTCTTGTTCTTTTCACTAACCCAGGCAGAATGACCCCTGAGGACTGAAATACATATCATAAAAATGAATCCTGGTGGGTTCTTAAGGGCTGAAAACGCCCATCAGGCAGATCTGTCAGATCCTGTTGTTTATCTCTTTTGATTGGTATCATTAAGTCTACAGCAAGGTTAGCCAGCAATACCACAGTCAATTTGATACCTTGCTATTGGTGGGAAGTGAACACTGAAATTATAATACACCTCTGGGGACATGAATAAATATATTTTAACAGATGGCAATTTTCTCCTTCTCAGTCAAACTTTGGGCTGTGAAAAGATCAACTTAGTTGTTCCCTTTTTTTTCAATGTGACAGTCATAACAAGGGGATTAGGCTCCCTAGAGAAGACTCTGATGGTAAGAGGAGAGGGGAAATGTTTCATATGCCTGGGATATGACATAGCTCTAACCTGCCCTGCAAAGGCATCACTTCTATTGAAGAATCCACAAGTGTTTAATGTTCATTAAGTATGTCAGCATTTTGGTGAGTTAGGTGCCATGCCTGATTTTACTACTGCAAGGCATTTAAGGAACCACTGAAACTGGCCTAAATCCATATGACTGGGAACAGGAAACATAAGTCTTCTGAAATCTCTGGGATATAGAACTTTCCACTTTGCAAATGGCCCAGGTAGTGCTGGGTTGTTACCAAAATGATGTGGGCACATCTAAATGCTGTGCAAGCACTCGCAGGAGATGGTTCAGCATTTCTTGCACTGGATCTCGGCTGTGATTTCCTTCTCCCAGGTATTTCATCTGCCGAGATAGCTCATCAATTTTATTAGTGCCCAGGCACACGTAAAACCTCCTGGTCAGTATTTTCCTGCAGTGTCTTGAATAACAGCTCAGTTTCATGTAAGATAAATGCAGAATGTTAAAATTATCTGCTGAAGTCCAAACTTCAACAGCCCTTGAAAGCAGCTTACCTGCTAAAATATGATACTTCCCAAGGAAGCATGATCCCTGTCTCAGACAATCCACAGCAAGATGATGCATGTTGCACAGCACAGTGGGAATTTCTCATTTCTTCCCACAGCAGAGGAAAGAGCTCAGACCTGTCCTCTGAGATTCAGTACAGATGAGAAAGATGTGAGACACAAGAATATGCAGAGAATGCTTACAGAACAACAAAAAATTGTTAAGTTTTAAAGTCTGGGTCTCCTGAACTTGATGGAAAACTCCAGCATGTAAAAAAGGCTAGAAACTTGGGAGAGGAAAACAATGGAAGGACATTTTTTGTTTTAATTCAGACACTTTTGAAACATATTCTGTGTAGTAGTGAGGATTTCTGCTGTACAAAACTCCATTTCTTGTTCTGTAAGTCTACATGGGTGCAAGGCACAGTTTCAGCTTTTACTGGATGGCTTACCCTCACTCTTTCTCCTTTCCAAATATTCTGTCTGACTGCAAAAGGCTCCATCATGCCCTGGCATACATAATGGTTACAAAATGCTCCTTTGGAGAAGCAAAACTTCTCCACTCAGAGCCACATAGATGGGTAGCCTTTTCACATCATGGTCAGACTACCAACTGGGGAACATGAAACTCCTCCAGGGACTCCTAGGACAGAACCCGGGCATTGCAGGCAACAAGGACAGGCAGACAAGCAAACCCCAATTATGGTTCTTACTCATGTGCCCAAAAGTTTCACGGCTACAATGATTCCATCTTGCCTGTGTTCCTGCAGGACATGGAGGACAGATTTGCCCAAGGGGATGTGCATGCTGGTTGCCATCTCTGTGGAGCATGAGGAGGCTCCTCTCATGGGAGCCGTGCGAGCCATCGTGATGGACTCCCAGTACTTGATAGAGCCCTGTGGCTCAGGAAAAGCCAGGCTGACCCACATCTGCAGGATTGACCTAAAGTAAGTATCCCACTTGCACAAAGTAATGTCCGTGCAGCAGGACATTTTAGGGAGGGGAGATGCTGGGAACAGAGGTCATGGTTAGGGAGGGTAGCTTTGCTGCTTTGGAGCTTTCCTGCAGTCTTTTCTTCACTCAGTGCCTACCACTGTTATGATGTGATCCTAGAAACAGAATCTGCTTATTTGATTATTGCAGGGGAGAACTTCAGAGTATACTTAAAATGACAAGTATTTGAAGTCTCCACCACCCCAGTGGGGAGATGGAAGTATTGCAAGCACGTTTCTGTGGGGCATATTTCTTGAGTATCTCAATAATTCTCTTTTCATTTCTTCAGAGGACATTCCCCAGAGTGGTACAACAAAGGCTTTGGACATCTGTGTGCAGCAGAAGTTGCCAGGATCAGAAACTCATTTCAACCTCTGATTGCTGAGGGACCAGAAACAAAAATCTGAGGAAGTGTTCCTGGGAGCATGTGAGCATCAATCAGGGTCTGGCAGGGAACAGGAATACTGAAAGCAAAGATCTTATTTAAGCTGCAGAAATCTGACCAGACCTGGATCTATACAAAGCTGAAAAAGGAATTTTATAGGAAAGTTCTTTTATTCCAGATACTTCACCTTCCCCTCCCTACCCCACACCCAATCTCTATTAATTTTGATTATTGAACTAAACATTTCTTCAGAGAGCTTTTATTACTTTAAAAACAGATTATTGCCATTACTTGTATGTTACTTAACTCTGGTATTTAAAGGCTTCTAAGAAGCATATTTTAATTGTAAATAAATAATGTACAGTATGTATATATTTATCTATATTCTATCTATCTATATATATGTATATGTATAAATTAATTATTTTGTATATAACTCAGTGCAAATCACTTGCATCAGTTGTACCTTAAGTGGATCTGTCACTTGTTTCTTAGTGTGTCACTGCTACATAAACTGTGTTTCCTGTTATCACAGGGCTACCACGCATAATTTGTGTGATAGCAAACGCCTGTTCTCAAATATGTTTTGTGTTTGTGTGTGCTATGAGAAGGTACCTAGAAATAGATGTAGGAAGAATTACAGGAACTAAGGAAGAAGGAGGTTACAGTATATTTAAAAATAATGAGGAGGGAATCTGTCTTGCCAAATAAAATACATGGAGATGCATCTGAGACAGACACTGTGGAGGCCGTTTATGTTCAGCTGCAGAATTGTGACTGTCAGTAGAAGGTGTTGGAAACTTAACTGTTGCCTTAATGACTGGTGTCTGTCAGTAGAGAACCTCACTGTGTGCAGTGTTCCCGGTCTGCTCATCCTCGGACAGCACAAGGTAACTCTGTGTGTCCTGAGATGGCTGAAATCAGACTGGTAAGTTATTAAGCTGTAAATTAATTATTTTTTTAAGCATTTTGTCTAGGTTCTGAGTGTTTCTGTGTTGTTCATTCCTTCTCCCATAGAGATGGCTAATCCAAAGCAGGTTTTCCACACCCAGTGGACACAAGGATGTGCAGATGAACACCATGCCTTTTAATATTCTTACTATACAAATAACTGTGCTTTTTTAAGATTTTAAACACATCTTGGAGATTTAAAATACTAAATAAATGCTATTCTTAAAAAGACTGCTTTTATAGTAACAGCAAGCATTTTCATCTTATATTGCACTGATCTGCATGATCCCACCTCCGTAGGCATTGGTGGGAGCAGGATTAGGACTATGAGGAGTAGGAGCCATTTAAGCCTATTATATAATTTCATTTTCAGGGACCTATTATTTTGCTAATGGAAGAATGCTTTAAAAGTAATAATAATAATTTGTCGACATTGCATTTGATGCAGGGCTCCATTTTGTTTTTAACTAACCTAAGACCAAAATGTTATTACATCTATGACCCAATAAGAATGTACAAGCCTGTTAATACTGTTCTACATTAATTGCATTTGTTCACTTGGGCTTTATTTATTGCTGCATAAACCAGCAGAGTCACTCATAGTCAATGTTTCAGCTCAGCCCTTCCAACAAAAATCCAGAAAGATTAGTATGAGGCTGATTAAGCAGGATACATTTCCTACATGAAGCTACAGCTTTGTGCCCCGATTCAGTAAATGGGGAAGTCTCTTCAAAGTCAGAGCTTTGGGCATGGCCCAGGTGTGGGAGCTGCACAGTGGCCAGTGTTGGGTCACAGCTGCTAGGACATGACCCCACATGCCATCCTGCACACACATGAGGGCTGTGCTGGCAGGGGACAGCCCTGCCATCTGAGGAACCACACCTGGGGGAGCTCGGGGTGAACAGCATGACCCAGGGTGACCCACAGTGATCTAGGGTGTTCTTGTGAAGGAGCAGGACTCCAAAAAAGTCTCTGTCATCTTCCCCCTTGAGCTGTGTCACCCATGTTCTCTCATGCAAGTCCTAGGATCAGGGATGTTGGCTGCCTGGGAGCTCCTGCCTTGAGTTTATGGCCAACAGTAGCTGCAGCCTGCAGCTATTACGAGCTTTAAGTCCTGCAGACAGGGGAGCACTCACAGGGCCCTTACATGGCCATGGTGGGGTCTAGCAGTCACCTGCTGGCTGCATAGCACCCCCACTGCCCAGGCTCAGCCTTCCCAGGAGCAAATAGTGCCTCCCCAGCCAGGAATGCCATTCCAGAAAGCAGCACCTCCTCCCAAATGCCTGTGGCCATGGCAGCAGATTTCACGCCGGCTGTTTTCCAAAACATGAGCAATTAGAGTACTTCTACTACATTCGTTTTCATAAATAAATACAACAGTGCCACAGCATTAACAGGCACAGAATTTCTAGCCCTGGGAATGGCAGTGTCTGACAATAAATCATTTCTTAAGGAAAAGAAGGGAAAACCTGGACAGTGCTTTTATCCCATCTGACAAGTCCTTGCTCAGCTGGAAGGGCCCCTGTGCCACCTGCCACCCTTAGCAAGGTAGGGTTGTTTTCCTACCCTTGCAGAAGCTCTGTCATATGCTTCTGGCATCTCCAAGCCATGTATTGTTGAAATAAGATTTCTTCAAAATGCACATTATGCCATGTCTACCATTCAGCTACCACAGTATTTTGTATTGTTACATTGATACATTATGGTAATTGCATTTTTAAATGTTATACTCATATCAATACCTCATATTTTTACCTCATCCGTTGGTATCAGTCATTAGTTGTAAATAAATAATTGCAGAGTTGAATAAATTTGCATACACTAAAGAAATGTGTTTATTTGTGCTATTTTTTTGTCCATTGGCTCAAGAAATGCTGCATTTAAGCCCTCGCTTTCTTTATTGCAACCTGCTGTACACTAAACTGTTCTGGTGTGAGACATCAGTAATGACTGCAGGCTCAAAATGATGTTGTTGTCATTATACTCAGCCTGTAGTATCCTTATGTACACATGAGCTTCTGTGCCAGTTTGAGACAGTCACCCCAAGATGGCTTTGTAGCAAAGATGATGTTTCCCAAAGAAGCCATTAAACCAGGAAAGGTGCCCTAGCAGATTCACACAAGGGACCCTCAAGGATCATCGAGTCCAGGCTTGACAAAGGTAAATTCAGGTCCTCAACAGTTCAGGCCTCTGACTCCCACTGAATTCAGCCATGGTTCTGCATCTATGTTCTTATCAATAATTTAGGTCTAGGTTCACAGGGGTGACTGGAGCTGGGAGGGTGAGTGCTGGGTTCACATTGTCAGCCAGCCATCTGAAATCCAGCAAGCCACTGCAGCGGCATGATGGTGATTTCTGTGGTTTGTCTTACAAATTCTACAGATGGATCACATGTTCCTTCGGATGGGTGTTGTGGTATAAGCCCAGCTGGCAACTAAGTATCACCCTCTGTCACACCACCTGGAGGGATAGGGAAGATAATCAGGAAAAGGTAAAACCTATGAGTTAAGATAAGAATAGTTTAATAACTGAAATAAAGCAAAATTATTATTATTGTTGGTGGTTGTTTTTGTTGTTAATAACAATTAACAGTTATGATTGTTATTATTGCTCTTATTAACAACAAAAACTACAACAACAAGGGGATAAAAAAGAGAGAAATGAAACCCAAGAAATTCAAATGATGCCCAATACAGTTGCTCACCACCCACTGACCAATGCCCAGCCCATCTCTGAGCAGCAACTGTCCCTCCCCAGCCAACTCCCCCAATTTATACACTGGTCATGATGTTCTGTGGTATGGAATATCTCTTTGGCCAGTTCAGGTCAGCCACCCTCTCACATTCCCTCCCAGCTTCTTGTGCAGCTCCTCACTGATAGAGTATGGGAAACTGAGAAGTCCTTGACTTAGGGTGAGCTCTACTTAGCAACAACCAAAACATCACTGTGTTACCAACATTATTCCCACACTGAATCCAAAACACAGTGCTGTACCAGCTATTAAAAAGAAAATTAACTCTACTGCAGCTGTAACCAGGTCATGTGCCTGTATCACTCCAATGCTTTATTGACTTAATAAAAGAAACAGAGTCTCAGAAAACAGGAGCAGAGTCAGCTATGAGAGACCATCTAGAAGGGGATAAGCCTTTATGTCCCACCATTCAGAGAAAGCTCTGTATTAAAATAGGGATTGAAAAGAAGCACTTTTTTCCAGTTGTCTGCCATGACAGAGATGGTCAGCTGTGTAAGTCCATTCTTCCTTGCAAAAAAACCCAAAGTATGTTATATGCTCTCATCCCCACTTCTTCCTCTCACCCACCTGCAGCAATGTCAGGGCAACAAGGTTGTCTTAACCCCAACAGCACTGATGTTTTACCTCCTGGTACGTGCAGACTTCATAGTGTTGAATTCTTGGGCACCCATCCTCTCTACAACACCTTGCAGGAGTCCCCAGCAGGGCAATCCCACTGCTTGAGGCAATTACACTGCAGAACCAGGGTCACCCTTAGAGGATCTTGGCAGGCCTAAGAGGTGTTGCTCTCCAAAGTGGCTGGTAGTTGTTAGACGAGAGCACAGGCTGAGCACACTGAGATGACTGTGAGGTGAAAATATTGGAATAAGTATCCAGAAGACTGCTGGAGCCTGCCAATCAGATAGGAGAGGATGAAAACACATACTGCTGCTCCAGCTCAGTCGTGATGTGAAAATGCTGGGGAGTGAGCACAAACCTTGCCAGATAGAAAGCAGCATGACCCAGTCACAGTCCCATGGGAATTTAGCATGATCGTGTCATGGTCTCCTTGCCAGATGTGTATCAGCCACAGCTGCACAAGGGCTTCCTTTGGATGGGTGCTAGACCATTGTTATAATTGCAGTTACACATCATGGTGTGACAGGACCAGGAATACAAGGCATCAAGCCCCAGGTTCATAACAAGGTAGGGGTTTGGATTTTCCTAAAATGCGTATTTTAAATAGTGACTCTCGATATCCTGGGCCACTCAGCAATAGGATGTAGAAAGCCCACAATTCCCCCAGCGCAGCAATGGATGCAGAGCAGAACCCACCTAGCACTGTGCAGCTGCAGACTGTCCTGCTCCATTGTGCAAGACTCTGCTCAGCAAACACAAGGACGTGCGGAACTCGAGGGCAAATGCAGGCCAGGGCAGTGGGTCTGTGTTAATGAGTAAACGACAGGGAAAATGTCACAACACTGCAGAGAACTATTTCCCTGTCCCATGATGTTGGGGAGGTCTCACACACTCGAGATACCCTCCCTAACTCCACAGCAGGTCCCAGACACCAGAGCCTCTATACCTGCTGATGATGAAAGTCAGCATCTCTTGCAGAAAAAATAACCTGGACACTTAGCTTCTTCCACCCCTTCGACTCTGAAAAAAGGATCTCTATCCCAATACCTCTGTACTGACTTCCCACAGGTATTTTCCACTGCTCTTTTCCACTGCCTAAGCTCAGCCCTTGAGCCCAGCATGCCCTCTGCCCTGCTCAGTCCCTGCATGCCTGCCCACAGGCTGGGCTCCAGCCTGCGCCTGTTTACCCAGCCCAGGACACACAGGACAACACAGCCTTTAGGGCAGGGTACCATGCCCAGGTGGTCAGTGGTCCCAGATCCAGCTGCAACAGTGGGCATTGCCAGCCTGCCAGGGCTTGAATACAGAATGTCCTGTGTCCCACAATAGGGACAAAACTCCAGAGTGAGGAGAGAGAATTTCTGCTTCTCTTCAGGAAGGCAGGAAGATTAGAGCACTAAAATAACCGTAGGCCTCAGGTGCTTCTCAATTCCATTGCAATGGCAAGCTGGGGCTTTTGATCTCTCCCGGGGTGTGAGTCCCACAAAAAGGGAGACTAAGGGCAGTGAACTGCTTGCTGCCTTGAGCAGAGACTTGAACTGCAGTATGCAGGTCCTTAGCAGCAGTTTGCAAGGGACAGGATGGGCTCCTGGCTGTGCTGGTGCTTCAACAAGAGAAAACCTGGTTCTGCTGCAAGTGCAGTTGCATGGAGCTCTGCTGGCAGCCAGCTACAGGATTACAGCTTATTTCTTAATCAAAATGCTCAATGCTGCAAAAGGCACAAGGGAAACACAGCCTAAAACTACAGATTCTGCTCTATCTCCTGCTCAGAGCAGCCCCAAGACAGACACATGGCCACAAACACAGAGCCAGCATTTACTGCAGAGAGGATTTGCAACAGCTTGCGATTTATGGGAGCAAATTAGCCACAGGGCCATCTGTCCTTCCCCAGACCACTGGCCTGCTCCTTACTGGAATGACTGCTTTTCCTTGAGAGGATGTGTATTGAATTACTTACTTTTTTTTGTTTTAAATTAAATAAACGTGGGAACCACAGGTGGTGGAGCAGAGGACAGTAATCCTCTCAGCAGCAGCATCTGCAGGCCAGCAGTGCCTCACCACACGTGGGACAGATGCTGGCTGAGGGCAACCTGACCCCCAGATCCACCCAGGGTCTGCCAGCCCATGTGGCCACCCCACTGCTCCCTGCTGACACAAGCCAGGCTTGCTTTTCATGGCAGTAGGACCTGAAGCACCACAGCTGGTCTGGCTTGACCACAAACAGTGAATCCTTCTTTTGCTTTTAGATTCTTTCAGTTCAGAGACTTACCACAGGGGTAGTCAAAATCAGGGAGTTTGTTTCTCAACAAGCCCATCCCTGTGCCTCACTGCTGGCCAACCAGCAGGAGCAAGAGCCCACCATGGCCTAAGTGTAGAGCATTCTGGGTTCATGGCTGCTCTGGTATTTAGCCCAGTGTTGTCTGATGTTCAGTGGGACAGAAACTCAGAATTGGACCTATGAAGGTAAAGTGCAGGATTTTAACTCTTTGTCCTGGATTTCTCTTTCCCTGAAGGGTCATGTCCCTTTTCTCCTGGCCCAGGGAGGAGGGATCACACAAGCCCCTTATCCAGGCTCCCAGAATTAGACTCATCCCGTCTGCTGCTTTGCAAAGGAGGCAAAAAAAAATTATTTAGGGAAAACACAGAATGGATGCTCACCTTTGCCAACAGGGAACCCACTCACCTCAACATGCAGAGAGCCACCACATGTGCTTTAATTACACCATCTGTGTTTCAATTACATACTCTTTTCCAAACACTGAACCATCCCCCATCCACAAGCACCGCCTTGGATGGGGTTTTCTGCCTGGCCAGGCTGATGCCCAGCCTTTTTAAGCTAGGGTTGTCCTCATGTCCTCCTCTCCACAGTCAAGGAGGTGCCAGGACAATTGCTGGGCAGTGACATTCATCGCACTGCCGAAACCACCAGGACAGCAATGGAAAAGTTTGTGGTTATTATCAACAAAAATAAAAATAAAGGTTGCAAATGATGAAAAATTAAAAGGGTGTCACTGGGTTAAGCCAAAATGTTACAATATGGCCTCCTTGGCCTCCCAATATGTTTTGCCTTGGGCAACATTTTCCAGCAATGGCTGGTATTTATCAGCAAAAAGATACAGTTATTGCATTTGGGTTTTTCAAATAATTGAGTAATTTAATCTTTTAAGTGCCTCTGAGATCACTTGCTGTAATTAAAGACAGAAGATGAATGACTGAAGTACAAGAGCATTGGAGGACTTTAAAAATGAACATGTCCTTGACTGCATCGCCTGTGCATTTATGTAACGATGATCCCACATTAATATGACCAAACAGATAAAAGGAGAAAATAATAAGAGCTTGGTTGCATTATTTTTCTTCCCACCCAATAATAATACATCATCAGCCAGAGGAATGTGCCTGTGAATACCAAGCAGGAGCAACCATGTGCTGCCAAGAGCAGAACCCCGCCACCTCCTGCTGTGAGGTGCAAGGAAAGGCAATATCCGCTCATGGATCCCGCAGCAATGTGGCAGATAAATGAGTTACAAATGTCTATAAAATTCACAAACTTGCATCAGAAGTGGACTTAAAGGCTCAGCAAGTGCTGGGAGAGGCGGCTGCAACACTGGCAGTTTCCTTTATGAGCATTTGTTTTCTCAGCTTTTGGAAATAAAACCTATCTAATCCTAGTGGAGAGAGGGAGGCAGAAGGGTTGCTGCAAAGTAAAAACTACTGACAAAAATCTGTAAGGCCTGTAAACAGCATTTTGCCTTTTAAATAAACACCTTGACATATCTATGTCATACCTTGGTATTTAGCTCCCCATTTCATAGCCCAAGTGTACACAAATATGTGCCCAAAGGGGAAAGAGAGGGTGATGAGAGAGCTGGAGCTTGCTCTGCTCTGTTCCTCACACAGCACTAAGTGCCTGGGGCATGCATGTCCCAGACTGGAGGAGAAGCAGCCTTGCACCCCTCAAGGCATCCTCCAGGCTGCCCAGAGAGGCTGCAGCTTGCTGGGAAGCCCTCCTCACCTTCTTGCTCCCCTCCCTTTCCTGGCAGGGCTTCCGATGGCCTCCAGCTCAACTGCACTATTGCCAGACTACAAAACTTTGTCACCTCGTTAAACTTTAAAGCACAGGTAGTTTATACCATTACACCTCTTGAACTGAACACTGAGCCAATTCACAGTTTCCTCTGGCGGGAGGAAAACCAGATTTCTTGGGTCAGGTGTTGTGTTTGTGCAGCCCTGCTGGTTTACAACGCTGCTGAGGGCCTTTTACAGAGCCCTGAACACAGAAGGCAGCAATGCACCAGCCAGCTCAATGCCGAGAGCCAAGCCACCATTTCAGCCCACATCTCACCAGGGCATGCCATTGGCTCTGCTCTCCCTCCAGGCCCCAGCACATGTCCCACTTGAGAGGTGTTGCTCCAGCTTGGACATGCACCCCATAAGGCACAGCCCCAAGGGAAGCTCTGGCTCGGAAGCTCCTGAGAGCCAAATAGGTTGGACTGAGAAGTCACTACTGAGGTCCTCTCCTCCCCTGCATGGACTGATGCCATAAAAAACATCAGGGAGAAGTCCATCATACATTCCAGGTTACAGGAGAAGTGTTAAAACTTACCCTTTCCCACAAAAAAAACCAAAAAACCCATCAAAAAAACCCACAAACACCTAAAGTTTTGTGTGTTCCTCTTACTAAGGAAGAAACCATTTCCACCAAGAGAAAAGAACTAACGCAGAAACTAATCCCACTCACTGTGAATTTAGAAAACATCACTGCTGTCATTCGCACTGCATTGCTCAGTGCTGGTGACTGACCACCCCTCCTGCACCTCAGGCTCCCATGGGTCTCCTGGGACTTCAGCCAGATTTGGATGGCCTCAGGAGACCTGGGATCAGATAATGATACTTCACCATGTTGTGAGTAATTCTTGTGACAGGAAAAAGACTTTTGACAGTTAAATGCCTCATGTAGGAGGAGGTATATCACTGAGGGAGAAATATGGGAAGCAGGGAGTTCTCAGAGTAGATTTTATTTTTTAACAAAGAATATTCTAAGTCCCATGGCCCACCCCCACAGAAGGGGACTGCTCACTCAGCTCCCAGGATGAGGAACTTGCACATCTGCTTGTGCCTGTGGCTTTTCTGACCTGTTTCATTAGTGTTTTCCCTGGCTTCTCTCTGCCTCGCTGGTACTTTTGCTACTCCTTTAGAAACACAGAAAGCATCACAAAATAATAGCCAGCGAAATGTCAGCACCCACAAGTGTCCTGGCTGCAGGCTGCTGTTACTTCAACTTTCTGATTTCTTAAAAATCTTAGTTTTTCTCAGAACTGCCTGACAGTGGTGTTTCTTGTTCAACTCATGAAGCAAAGTAAAAGGCTCTGATACATTGGGCCCTGACACTTTCTTCTCACCTCATTATTCCTTTTTTCCAATCTCTTAAAAAGGGTGGGCTTAACAAGAAGGGTAGGCTTAACAAGCCTGCATCAGCCATAGCCTTGAGATGGCTGAGGAGGGGTGGTTTGGCAATTCATGAGCGGCACATCAAAAACAGGAAGAGCTTTCCCTTTCCTTTTCCATGGCTCTTTTTCTTGGCTTTGCTTGAGCAAGGAAGGAACAGGATTGAACTTTCCTTGCCAAAGCTAAAGTTTTGCACCTAAAATTGACTTCTTCACCCTGAGTAAGGGCAATTTCACCAATGGTCTCTGCAAGCAGAACGAACAGATCAGGTTTTCTAAGTGACTTGAAAGCAACGCTTACAATGTAAGGAGAAAAGGGCAAGTTGTGTATTTAAACATGCTGAGACTTGTATGGCCCCTGTCTCATTCATCGGTTTTGTCCCCTTCTGCTCCCACTTTCCTTAATCTTGACATTTACATTCCTTAGGATGTTTAACAATGATGCCACAAACTGACTGCTTAGTGCAGAGCTATGCTGACAGAATCCCTCAAGCCTCGGAGTAATTCTACTGGAACAGAAGAGTTGTCAGATTTACCACAGTGTTACTATGGAATAAGCTATTTCAACAAAGCACTCTTATATTGGTATGGTTACCTCCACAGACTTTCTAAATAGCAACACTCACTTTACAAAAAAAACCAACCAAACAAACAAACAAAAAAAAAGACCAAACAAAAAAACCCAAAAAACCTCTAATAACAAAACCCCTCCAAACTCCTAGGTCTGTTGGAAAAACATCTGTTTAGCCACAGGCCCCAGCAGTCTCCAATAAGAGTTAGAGTTATTTATGTGTCACTGGAAAAACAAACAGCAACACAAACTCCTTGCAGAGTTACCACAATAGCCTCTCCGGAGGTACTCTGTACTTCATGCTGCAGGCAGAGAAACTGGACACATTAAACAGTAAGATCATGTTACAGTTTGTTACATTCAGTATCTTTATTTCACTTCTGAGATTGTTATAAAAACAATATAACATTCATCCTGTCATTTAGCAAAGACATCCCTCCCACAGTCACTCTGCACAATCTTTTCAAGAAGTAAACCAGAAGCTTTGCACACATGTCACAAAAATATTTTGAACAGATATAATGTTTAATCTGAAGCATTGAGTAAACTGGCAACAACATTTTATTCTATAAACACAGTTAAAAATCAAGAAAGCAGTCTACCTAAGGAACTGCACACTGAACATGCCGAGCCCTGTTGCTCTTCGGGAAATAAACCACCATCCACCACCGAGCTGTCTTTGCAGCTTGAGGAGGGAGCCCCCTCTGCTCAAAGTCCTTGCTGCTGCCTGCATTTCTGCTCTGGATGCACAGATGGGGTCAGGAGTGCCAGATCACTGCTCTCATGTGGGCATAAAAAGGCATCCACTGCCCTACAGCAGGACCAAAGAAGGTGATTGCCGCATCAGTTTGCAAAACCACACGGTGGCTCTCCTTGGACAGGTACCCAATCTGTGCCTATTCAAGGCTTGCTTTTTTGTTAGTGAAGAGTGATTTTTTGAAGACAACTGACAAGTGACTTGCACTGTCCTCTGATTACATAAAATAAGGCAGATTCCAGAGGCAAAAGCATACCATTATCTCCATCAGAACAGCCCATCATTGTGCAATGTGCTCGCCCAGGCAGCATCACAGGCAGGATACTTAGGAGAAGGCTTTGGCAACCACCGTGCCCAGCTCAAGCCAGCTGTACTCTGCAGTGATATTTAAAACCTCCTCTGAAGGCAACTACACCAAAGGCTGTGTTAGTTCCATGGGTCATGGCTCCATGAGTGGATATAATCATACAGCAACAAATCCCAATTTACCTACAAATTAGCTATCCAGCTGGTGCCATCTGCCTGTCGGTGGTTACATATCACCCAGCATCTATGGGAAGAGCCTGCCGTGTCTCCTCTGCGCTGGGACTGCTGCTTCACACAGTGTGCTATGCCTGGGCCATTCCACAGCTCGCAGCAGCAGCTGGATGGATGGGAACTGCTTGTGAAGCATCAGGTCAGGCCAGTGCCCATCAGCACTGTGCCCAGGGCACCTGTGCTCTTCTGGATCTGCCCTGCACAGGCCCCCGTGAGCCCCCTCAAACCCGGGGGAGGCACATGCACCTGGCTCCTCAGAAACATCAGGCCTGGATGTTTGACCAACAGCAAAATACACAACACACGTACAAAACACACAGGCTGGGCATGACCTGGGTACAGTTTGTGCTAAATGAACACCACTTTTTGTTACACACTGCAAAGGCATCTGGCAGCTGGCATGATGTATTGCACGGTGATTCATCGCCATGCCAGGGAAAAGCCATTCCCCATTTCATACACGCAAGGAGAGCTATTTCTTCATAATCCACAGTGCACCAGGCACCAACACATAAATATACAGCAGTTTGAAATGTTCTCTTCTCCAGCGAGTCCTATCAGTCTATAAATAATTTTTATACATATTTTTAATACTTCATCACTTACCCTGAAATGTGCACCTTAATCTCAATACCAAAATATACATAATTGTGAAGAGAGGCCATTTAAAGACTGGAACTGGAGGAAAAATATATTAATCATTATGAGAAGACACTAATTCTTTTCTTTTTCTATACATTATTTAAATAAAAATATAACTTTTAAATTACAAATTAAAATCGTATTTCATATGTAAGTTTTAATTTACAGTATAGAATCATAGAGTGTTCAGGTTGAAAGGAACCCTGGGAAGTTATTTAGTCATCTTCTAGTAATCTAGTAGATAAATATCACATTAAATACAGCATAATCAGCTTTAGTACATAAATAATTCTTGATTAACACAGAGCATATTTACTCTAAAATGCTCTTTCCAGTGAGTGACATTGTTCACATAACATAAAAATACAATTACAGCTGAAGGCAATGCAGACTAGAGTTAGAGGGCAGAGAGAAATGACCGTACTGCTTTATACTGAGGACCCTCCGAATGTAGCAATTCACAAGGCAGGCAAAATTACATCAGTTTTTTTCTCATTCTCTCTCCATTTCTACTAATAAACAATGGTGCTAACATTTTGGTATTTTATCTCGTTGAGAGAAAAACAAGAGGCCCACAAACACCCATTAATACTTTGGGATGAAATGCTGCCAGGTCCAGTTGCTCAAAGAAGAACTGCCAGCCAACCTGTGAGAGTTTTGGCCCAACAGCTCCACAGTCTCAGACCCTGGCAGCCATAAAGTGCTGCATTATTACACCAAAATGCTGGCCTTCAAAGTCCCTGCACTCAACACAATCAGCATGCAGAGAGCATCCTGCTAAGTTACCACGAGTTTCCAGCAGGTAAGTAGCTGGGCAGCAGCAGTGGCAGCTGTGTGCAACTTGCTGTGAGATGTACAAAAATGGGGTCTCCCAGCTGTGCCATGTCCCTGGGTACAGGGCAAGGGGGCGCAGGATCAGGCACACAGCTTCCTGTCAGCTGGGACAGTGAAGATATCAAAGTTCCTGCTCTTTACCTTTTTCTGAGCAAATCAAAGAGAATCTCTTTAATCCCTCCCATCTCATCCCAGTAGATAGCATGACCCCTGCAATCCCTGGATATATCCCTGCTTCTTACCTCCCTGAGAATGACAGTTCCTTTAGCTGAAGATGCCCAATGTCATCCTGAAGTCAGATGTACTCTCAGCACTAGTTAACTGATTTACCAAGAGCTCCCAGCAGCACAGATTCATTTCCCCCTGTTCTTCCTCCCACATCTGTTTTAGGAAAGGGGTTATTCTTTCCCCTGGCACTGCTTTTTGCAATTCTCCTCCGTCTTCTCAGTCACGATCCCTGCTCCTGCAGGGAGCTCCCTGCTCAGGTTCTGGCTCTGATTAAGAAACATCAACGTTAAACCCTAATTTGGAAAAGTAAACCCTTTTGTTTCACCCCAGTCTTGGAGAATTTGACATTTAGGCTCTTCCATCACATGGTGTTTTCAAAACCTACTTTCACCTGTCCAGTTCAGCGGGGCAAAACCAAGAAGGGGAAAGCATCTGCTCAACTAAAATTCCCAGGGTAAGCTGTGAGACAACTCCAGCCACAGGTCACAAACCAGAGAAAATTATTTCTGTAAGCCATATGCAAGCAATAGCTTCTCAATGTCCATATCCTGCAGTATCAGGCAATGTAAATGCCTTCCTAATGCTGAAGCAATCACAGCATTGTGCATTCTTATTTCAGATTTCCCAAGGGGATGCAAGAAAAAGGACAATGAGCGATGGATTCAAAGGAGAAGTTCTATTTATACCTTCTTTCTACCCTCTTGGAGTAGTAAGTAATGAAGAATATAGTAACAATAAATGCAACAAATATGAAAGAGATGAAGGCTAACAATGATTTTCTGGTTCGGAAGAAGTGGCATTCGGGACACGAGGCAAGCTCTTCTGGACACAGCAACTCAGGAGTTTCAGGACCAGGAAAACCACTATTGTCAATTATTTCTCTGTAATGTTTCAGAGAAGGCTTTGGTTCATATTGATTTGCAACATAGCTGTAGAGACCATACTTAGGAGCAGTCTTGTCATTAAAAGAATAGACAAAATATCCTTGAAGGTTAACGTTATCCAAGGTGTAAGCTGCAAAAGAAAACAAAGGGTTGAAGAAGTGAATCAATGTCACTTTGCATTCAAGAGCAGTACCATAGGCCCATATGTAAAGGAGGAGCAGGGGGATGTTAAACCCACATCTGCACTTCGCCTCTCCAAAATTAGGTAAGGTACATATACATCTGTGAAGTGTTTCTCATAAAATGTAAGAATCTATCAGTCACTGCCAGACAGTGTGATCTGTGAGTATCCTGCAATTTATTTCCTTGTGCTTAGTAAACACAGCTGTGAGTGCCTGACTGTGTTTAATGATCAGCACGGAGCCTATCATGAAAAGATGGCTCTATTTGTTATGTATGAAAGAACACAGGTTTTGGGTTTCCTGGCTCTAGTTTTCTGCAGCCTGTTTCTCTGATTGCTCCTGCTCTCTTGCCAGACACATCCTGATAGGGACAGTCAAGAAACAGAGGATATCAGGCTGCACTTCTCACCAGGAAAGGCACACTGACACCAGAAAAATTGCACAGCCATGCTGAGGTCCCCTACTGGGGTATCACCAATGCAAGGGGAAAGGTCATGCAAATCACAGCCCTCTCTTGTTATTAGCCCAGGCTTCTGATCCAAGATGACCTGTATTAGTCTTTACTGAGAACATGTCCACAATCCATACCGCCATTGGAAGAGGCCCAGCAGCTGCAGTGTTAACCTTGAGCCACCCGTCCTGCTTGGCAAAAAAAATCAATCCAAGGTAGTAAACTCAAACTGTAATACTTTATCTCTCAAAAATCACTGTTTTAACAAATTAAAGCAATATCTTTTAACAGATGAACACAGAACTGAACTTTCATATGTCTCTGGAAATAATCCTTTCTGAAGACACATGCAAGACTTTAGCACTTCTAACCTACTTTTCACATGTAAAATGAAATAATATTTACCTGCCCTTTTACAGAGCTGCTGCCCAGAATAATTAGTTGTGTTTGTATAACTGCAGGTGGATTTAATGATGTTACATAAATAGTTACTGCTGTTCTTTGTTTTCAATTGGCAAAGATGTACTTTAAACAGTACAAAGCACTTCAAAATACGGCCTCAGTCCAAAGGGTCCTGTACTGTATCTTAGAATCATTTATCTGCACAAACCCGTTGGCTCTACTGGAACAATGCAGGTGAGCAATATTACATGCACAAACATTTCCACATGCAGTCCCTGAAACCAGCTGGAGGTAGAAGGCAGAATAGGGACTTTAAGGCCTATATGTAACAATCCCCCTACTGTTCCTCTACACAGTGACACTGAGGTAAGGACACAAGATTTCTAATTCACCTTAGTTACTGCACCAGGTCTTGCAAAAAAGAAGTGCAAGTCTTGGAGAAAACTGAATCAGTCATGATGTCAAAGTTATGTAACAATAAGGTGGACAGAAGTGCAACGCCAGAATGGGAGAAGAAAAAAATTTTACAGCTGATGGCCCAAACACTATGGAGCAGTGTATGGTGTCTAAAGTGGGAGATTAAGCTTTAGGATAAGTATTATGGCTAGTTAGCAGAGACATATTTATCCATGACAAAGAAGGTAAAGAGATATGAAAATAGGTTAAGCTGAAAAACACAGAAGCTATTTACAGGCTGGACAGAAGAGGGAAGAAAGAAGTGACTGGGGGACAGTGGTACCAGAACAGTACAAAGGGCAAAGTTCTGTAAAAAACAGATGCATGTATAGGTGTTCTTGCTCATGGGAACTGGGAAAAAAGCCCATATCCACAGACACTTTGAAAACAGAAGTGCCGAGGGGACAAGCAATACAGAATAAAAACAATCTGAAAACAAAATCCCAGATATAGCCAAAATATGTTTTTTAACTACAGATTTATAAAACATACATCCAATGCTACAAAATGCTGGAGAATGAACTCTTGGCCACTTAATATTGATGTTCAATAATTTGCAAAAGAGGTAGAAATTACAGAGGGGGAAGTTAAAGCCAATAGTTAATAAAGTGGACAGGAACTGCCAGCCACCCTTCACTACTTATCAAAAGAGTGGAACAGATTATATAAAGTTTTATAAATATGAAATTTAGGAGATGATACGTGATTAACACCAATCAGCTTAGCTTTATGAAAAAGAAATCTTGTCAAACCAACTTGGCATCTTTTTTTTCTGATATCAGCAGATCAATGAAAGTAATGATGTTTGATGTTATATACTTAGAGCTTCATGAGGCAAATGACTTGGTATTAAATGGCATTTGGATCAAGAAAATAGAATGTTACGAGGTCAAGGGAAGCCCATAATAAACAGATTTCAACTGGTCTCAAGTAGATTTAAGAAGTAATAGTCTAGAAATGTAATTGCAGGTAAGTAAGTGTCACAGTGGATGTATTGCTACCATGGTCATGGAGCTCAGTTTTTAGCACTACGTTATTTAATGATCTTAAATATATCAGCAATATGAAATAAATGTAAAATTAGGCATCACTGCAAGTATCACAGATTAGAGACATAACTTAGCTAGTGTAGCAAGGTTTGCACAAGCAAGCACCTGGCATTTGAACATGCCCAAATGTGAAGATGTCAAAGAACAAGCAGACCTACTTTTGAAGAGGCAGTCCTGCTTGGAATGGGGGCAGGAATCTGTAACTGAGTTTAAAATTTCAGTAAATCACCACAGAATCTGTGTAACCAACCTAATTCCATGGCCAAAAGGGCCAACAGCATGCTTGCATGTAGGAAAAGGAGGGTAAGAGGTTATGTTATACCTGACTAAGTGTGGCTGTGACAGGAACAGCGTGTCCAGGTCTGGGTTTACCCCTCTCATGAAGAGTACTAGCAAACAGGGAGAAACTTAACGACTCAGAGCTTTGAAATGATGTTATATAGCAAGGGACACAAAGAGCTTTGTCTGTATTTTCTATCAAAGAGATAAATGAGAGATAGCTCCTCTTCTGTCTGCAAATACCTACACAGGTAAAATACATGTGGAAATGCACAACAAAATTGCTTAAAGCTTAAGCTAAAGAAAATAATAGTAGATGTGAGATATATATACATATCTATACACACACTGTGAGGTGCCAAAGATTCTTCATCAATAAAAATTATCTCATTCGGGTCTTGTGCTTTTCCGAAAAAACAGCATGTGTTGTGTGACAGGATGACTCAAAATGCCTCCTTTTTGCCTTATAATTTATGAATCTTTGAGACAGAGAAAAAGACCGGTTTGTGTTCCGAATAGCAGGAAACAGTCCAGGAAATGGCATAATGAGGTAGACAGCTGAATTATTATGAAGATCACTGTTGGATAAGATCACTGTTGGATAAGTTACAGAGACAGCTGAGGAACAGAACTCATACTCAGCCCTAAGGCACATCAGTGGAGAGAAGCAACAAGGCAAAACAACAGCAGAAGTTAAGTAAGATGAAAATCTGACTAAATACATGTGGAGCTACTCACAAAACTTCTATTTAAATTTATTGAATCCTTAAAAAGTTATTCTGCTGTCTTATGCAGAATATGAGCAAAGTCAGTCTTCCTGATGTTTAGTAACACCAATCAAACATAAATCAAGGGAAAAATTACCTGTTATGCTGTAGTAACATCTCATTAATGGAGTATTCTACAGAGGACATGTCTTTTAAGGCTAAACATACTCTATCACACAGTGTATACTAATAATGGGATTTGTGCCATATAAACCATCTGTGGGGGGTTCCTTACCTTTTAAAGCTTCATTGATGTAATTCTGTATGTAATACACTCTGAGCTTATCGTGCACCATATTCTGGTCATCGTCAATCCCATTAGCCATAACATAAACTGGGACATCACCATACTTTGATTTCACCCACTTGAGCAATTTACGCAGTCCCCAGGGTACTACTGCAACTCTGCTGGGAGAGTGAAGCCATGTGATGTCATTGATCATTTGAACTTCAAGGTAGTGGTCATATTTTACAGCATCTTCTTTCTCTGAGCCCACAAGGGTAGTAGTATAGTGGCTCAAGGCAAAAAAATCATATGAGCCCTGTATTAACTTCTTTTCATCTTCTGAGAAGTAAGGCAAGTGGAAATTATACAGGTCAACACTGTTTATTCGGTGAAGCCATGCTCTCATCACCTCTGGGTAGTCTCCATTCCCAAAGATGGGCTCTGCAAGCCAGCCAATGTCAAACTCTAAAATCCTGTCAGCAACTTCTTGGTCGTTCCTGGAAAAAGGACAAGCTGGTTCCACCCAGTCGGCTTGCAAAGCTATAGATATTTTGCCCTTTTGAGATCTCCTGAATTCTTTGTCATAAAGATGCCATACTTTCGCATGGGCTTTCAACAGGTTGTGCCCTGCTGTGTAGGTCAGGTTTTTCACAGATGGTTCATTCATGGTGATCCAAAATTTGACATGATCCCCAAGACTTGTAAAGCAAAATCTGGCATACTCAACAAAAGCCTGAACAGTTTCTGTGTTTTCCCAAGCTCCATATTTGGCAAGAGAAACAGGAAGCTCTTGATTCTCAATCATAGGTTGCCATAAAGCAACAACAGGAGTTATGTTAACTCTGAGAAGTTCACTAGCAAAACACTGATAGTAATGTACAAGTGTGTGGTTAATTAGAGAAAGGTTACCTAAAGGAAGGATTAAAGACCATTTCAGGGAAAAATGGAAGTGTGTGACATGCATTTCTTGCAGAAGAGAGATCTGGAGCCTGATAGCAGCAAAGTCAACACAGTGATGCTTGCGCTTTGAGGCGTAAACTCCATCCACTTTAATGAGCTTCTTCGTGTGGTGAACATCCCACACATAAACACTGGAGTCAAGAAACTGGGCGGGTGTCGTGTCTACCTAGGAAGAACAAGGAACACACCAGATTCAGATGTTTGTTCTAGGTAGGTGGGAACATCATAACCATCAGGCACAGCAAAGTGAAAGAATATCCTAAGTCAAAACATTACATTCAGCATCTCTGATACGGGCATCTTGGGCTCATATGAATGAATGACTTTTCTCTTAACAAGTGACGTCAGGAAGTACCAAATCTATATACCATTTCTACCCTACTTTCCAAACAGGCTTATGCTAATGGTAATCATGTTTATGTCTTCTCTAAGCTGCTCCAGTTTCCAAAAGAAACAAGGGATTGCTCAGGGATAAGGCACTAAGCCTGCAACAGATCTCAAGAGATCTTCAGTGAAGACTACAGTAATTTTTAAACTGTTTTTCTTTCAAGATTAAGAAGGGCCTACAGAAAGACTGTCTGTTGTAAATTACCCAGTACATTCAAGTTTCAAGACCACTCCCTGAATGCAGTAAAAGAAATAATGA
The DNA here is from genome assembly GCA_013400515.1 of Erpornis zantholeuca. Classification (NCBI taxonomy): domain Eukaryota; kingdom Metazoa; phylum Chordata; class Aves; order Passeriformes; family Timaliidae; genus Erpornis; species Erpornis zantholeuca. The sequence continues at coordinate 178,030 of VZTN01011616.1, forward strand.
ATACAACACCATTTCTGTGTTCTATTCCTTTCCTGACTATGATGAAAGATGACTAATGTTCTGCACTTGATTTTTAGCAAAAATTCGGTTGACAAGCAAAATTTTTCCTTCTTGCTAAAGACATCCATCCTTTTTTTACTTAATTCATACTGAAGTCATTTCCAAGTTATTTCAGCAGGTTTTTGATGTCTGAATCAATTTTTTGGGCCTCTGAGTAAACCCACTATATGTCACTCCAACAAAAAATGCATTTCCCAGAAGACTTTACGGTTTCAGATGTCAGAAATGCCTGTATGACACACAGTAACAGAGTAAAAGATGAGCTTCTCAGGGTCACTCAGAATTATACTTTCGCTTTTTAATCACCAGCACAATAAGGACTAGAAAATTAAAAACTGAACTACCTAAAATAATGCACAGTGTGAAATTTCCTCATTCGTACTTCGTGTAATTCTTTCTAGATCCAAACCACAAGACAGTGGTACCTCAGTCTTTATTTGTCCTTTTCTCTTTCTTTTTAATCTTTGGTGTGCTGTTTCCCCCTGAGTTCAGATTCCTTGTCCTGCCCTCCGTTTGAAAAGCAGGTGTCAGCCTACAACCAGTGTTCAACTTGTAGCTGAGGCTCTGCAGACTGTATAAAAGAAGCTGTTGAAAATCAGTTGCTATTTTCTCCGGAGAGGTCAGTACTGTGCTTGTAGAAGAAAGTAATAAAAAGCAGCATGTCTGAGGGAAATTGCTTTTCTGGAGAATTGTCCCTTGTAGATTACTAAAGCATGCATTGCCACTAATACTGTGGGAATGCTGTCAAAACAGTTTTTCCACTGTGATGCATCTACAAATCAAACTACCTAAGCCTTACAGCACAAAATGTTTGAATAGCCTTTTGAAACAAAAATATTCAGCCTTGAAAGTTTTGGGGATGGGAAGGATGTTTTTAGCTGTTGTAGGCTGACTGACTCTGCAACTTTATAGTTGTTATTGATTCCAAAAGCAGCAATTCTATTTCCAGTTCTGAAACTATCTGAGAGCTAGGAGGATGACTTGAATTTTCTTGGAAATTGGGGCATGAGGTAAGGAGGCTGCAGTATTTTTCAAGAGAACAAAGCCAAGTCTTACTTTTGGAGTGAGAAAAAACAAGTTCCTCACACTCTAGCCTTAAGAAAGATTCTGACTTTGTGGAAAATATAAATTAAAAATTATGTTCTTGGATCCAGCCTTGGCTTTGAATTTATACCTCTTTACTGTGGTTTGAGAAGCTCTGAGACCCAAAACAGCACCTGAGAATTGCAGAGCCCAACAGTTAAAGCAATCCTAACTAAGGTACAATTTTTACTTGTGTTATAAAGTCATAATTCAAAAAATTCTCCCAAAGTATCAAATCAGTTGAAATAAAGACTGAGAGCTGGGAACCCAATCCATAACCTAGCTAGGTTCTATCCAGGGGCACTGCAGGCCCTTATCAGACACAGTACAACAGAAAATGAAATAAAAGGAATAGAGAAATTTCATCTAAATCTAATAATGTTCACTTCCTTTTATATAAAATCCCTCTAAGAACAGTACCAGGATATATATGCATAAGATGTAGAAACATGCCACTGGAGTTTTAAGAGTTTTCAGGAAGTTTTCTAAAAACATATATTTTACAGTTTAGTAGATTTAATTGACTTCTGTTTGAAAAGAACTGACTTCCATAACTGACCACATATGTTCTGGGATGATGAGCATCAGACCCCTTTCCATTTCCATACATTTTCCTAAAATGTTATTTATAGTATCTCAATCTGACTGGTTCTCTTTGGCCACACAGAAAGTCTGGTGAAGAATCAGTGTTTGGCACAAAAGCCTTGTACCCATCTCCTTGTAGCACTGTGCTAATACACACACAGAGTGTGGCAAAGACACTCTATTCAGCAAAAGTCACTGTGAACTTGTGCACTGATGTGGCTGGACAGCCTGTCAGCTTTATTATCCGACTCACCTGAATGTAGTTGTCAACAATTCCCCAAGCAAAGCCACAGGGAAAAATACCTTCTATGGGCTGGTTTTCAGGCAAAGGTGGGAAGCCATTTTTTTCTATCACCTTTTCATAGAACAAGACAGAAGATTTGGGCATCAGCTTCTTGTCATGGCTTTGGAAATCAACATAGAACAGTCCACGTCGAATGCTGTATCCCCTATGCCACTCAAAGCCATCCAGGAGGGACCAGACTGTGTAGCCAAACACATTAACTCCATCGTACCGGATAGCTGAGGAAAGAACAAACCCAAACTTATCATGGTGCTCATTTTTCCTCTGTAAATTGTACTGTACCAGCAATGCTTGCAGCATTAGTGTGTAAGAACAATGCAACAGGTCAGATAAGTATCTCAAGGCCTTCTGCAAAGCCTATTCAGGGAATATGCTTCAGCTGCCCTCAGGGAGCTGCCAGGTTATGGTACAAGGCAGCAGAGGTACCTGGCTTGGCTTTAAAGAAGAGAGATTTAGAAAGAGAAGCTGTGCAGCAGAGGTTTGAGCAGTGCTGCTCATCAGGCATGCCAAACCTCAGCCTCGGAGCAGAGCCTGAGCCATCTGCAGCCATGGAGCCAGTGACTGCTCTGCACTGCCCTCTGCTCTGCTCACACTGCATCTCTCTCAGGGCAGCTGTTACTGCAGCCCTACCCTGGATGCAAACAAAGTTATACTCCTTTTTGTCTCCTCCACTCCAAATACACACTGAGGAAAAACCTGACAGCACATTTGGTGTGCACATGAATTTTTATTACCACAGATTCTAAGTAGAAGTGATAATGCAGAAAGACTCTGTTTATTTGGTAATTCTGTCTCTTTACATCTTTTATGGCACAGCATTTTCCAGCTCAAGTATTTAAGGGTTTCTAAAAATACGTGCATGTTTTAGGTCAAGTGTTTGACTTCTAAAAATCACCGAACACTTCAAAGGTTAATGTCAGGATCTACTGGCATCTGTTAGTATTACCAGCATTATTGTAAGATTCCAAATGATACTCACTTTTAGTTGTATTAAACACTGAGATTCAGCAAAATGTTTCTGGGCAAGGCTCAGCTCCAGGAAAGCACACAGGAGTGTGCTTATTCTAATTACATAATTAGACCCACCCTAATTCAGCAATGCATTTAAGCACATTCTTAAATGTTTTTTTGAACTGGGGTTTGGCTCTGTAGCCAGCAAAGTTTATCTTTATTACTCACCATTTTCTGTCAGCCCAAACTGGATACAGACTGAACATAATATTTACCAGCCTAGTAACACTGAAAGTGTTATTTCAGGCAAGCAGAATAAAAAGATCCTAATTTCCTGGCTTTACTAACGCACCTCATTACAATCTTTTATGAGGGATCACATGGATTCATGATTGTAACCCTGTTTGAATCAATTAAAGGAACAATGAGGTTAAATAAGCAACAAATTTGGCCCAGTCTTTGTCAGAGGTCATGAGAAAATGTCTAAGGAAATGGAGTATTTCTCCTCCTAAAGGCACCGTTCTTTTGTGTTTGGCAAATGTCAGTATTTTTCTAACCTCTGCATGCACCCATGATGACATCTGCCATACCGGCAGAGTAAAAGCCAGAACAGGTCCACTGTGTGAAGCAGTCTCAGTGAGAATTTCCTTGAACAGCATCTCACCCTTCTGTAAGTAATCACACAGCTCTCCCACACTTCCTGAGCACCTTGTAAAAATCCTCCTCAAATCCTTTTTCAAAAATGTATTTCAAAAATGTTCTAAGTGTCACCTAGGAAGGAACCAACTCGAAAAATGTTTGGAAGTTCCAAGAAGTCCAAAAGTTTGGAAGTCCCAATGTCCCACATAGATTGCACATTACTGGGAAACCACAATGAAAATTTTTTTTTTGTGGTTTTGGGTTGTTGGTTTTTGTTTTTTTTTTTTCCCTTTCTTTCTGTGTATGTCTTTTTTTTTTTCTTTTTATGTCTGTTGGTGACCAAATGGGGCTGTCAGACTGTCCTTGCTTTTGAAACTGAGTGGCCTTGTCCATACTACCACTGCAAGTGACTCCTGACTTCAGCAATCCTCCACAGCACACCTAGAAGTGTGATACTGCACAGACAAGAACTCTGCCAGAACTGGGTTAAAAATTAAACAGCAGCTCAGCTCATGCTCTGTTTGGCTCAATAGTATAGAAGTCATGCAAGGAAACGTGGCAAACCCATAAGTATCAAATACAGATCTTTAAAACCTTCTGCTCAACTGCTCTCCAACCCCAGTGCCTGAAGGGCAGCTGTGTGAAGCCCTCAGCCCACACTTCCATCTGGAAGGTGCCCAAGATCTGTATTTTGCCTCTGGACATACCTGAGAATAGTTTGGTCCTACCTCTGACTAGCCTGGCTGTTCCTCTTCTGCTTAAGACTCTGAATTCAGACCTGGTAACTCCCCAGACCTGACCTCCACTAGCCAACATGACCCAGAGGTGATTTGACACCCTCCCAGGCAACATGCTCTGCTTTACCAGGCACAATCCATTTGTTTGCTGCATCAGAGACAGAGAAGGGAAGTGAATATGAGCCCAGAGTAAGTGGTGAGATACCCACACATGGGAGAAGACATCTCCAACCAATTACCAGCTCTAATTAATATTTAACAACTTTATATTACAGCTCTATTTACTCTAATCAACCCTAAATGGTGCCTGGGGAAAAAAAAGAAATAAAAAAAGAAATACCAAAAATAGCAAACAGTGCTGTGAATCCCAAATAGATACCCTTTCCCAAAGGAAAACTGAAAAATAATTTTTTTTAAAATGACCAGAGATTGTCTACAGTATGCAGTGTCAGAACAGACATCCACGTCAGCACCTCAAGCGAAATCAGGAGAACACTTTTGAGCCAATCTCCCTCATCATGCTTCAGTTCACATCACACAGTGGACTCAGGACGCATGGCGTGGGTTCCTTTGGGATGAAATTAATCCAGAAATGGGCTTCAGGAATACATACAGTGTGGACACTTGGCCCTCAACACCAATTCTTTTTCAGGCTTGCTCCAACTGGGCTGTACCTTATTTGTTATTGTAGATGCAGAAATAAGCAGTTCTGTCTGAACCAGTGGACACACACAACCAGGCACAGATACTGGCCAGATCTAGCGAGCAGCAGACTCAGTTACGTGGCCCCATGTCTAAATTAATTATCCTTGCTTCTCAGTGCTACAGCTCCCCTGTCATTCTACTCTCCCTTCACCACTGGAGTGAATCTCATGATGGAAAAATCTTCCTATTATAGTGCTTTATTGCACTGGATAAATATATCTACATCTCTCAGAGAGAAAGATTGTGCCTTTGTCTTTGGCTTTTAATGCTGTTGAACAACTCTGCTCACAGCCAGCATGATGTCTTTTGTGGATTTTTCTCAACTAAATTCCCCAAGGTATTGCATAGACAGCTTTGGTATTTACACTGGATTTTACAGATTCTAACAGCAGAAGATTTGGGTGCAATACTTTCCATTTTAGTGATACCAAAGTCCCCTCTGCTGACCCAGTCTGTCTGTGCTTTCTTTGTTCTTTTTCTTTTCCTGTAAAAGGTTTAGCCAAGTGCTAGCATCTTATGACAAGCCTGTCATACTGTTGTTGCTGCTATTATTATTTATTGAGTGATACAATAAAAGGAAAGACACTTTGTAAATTGAGATTGCTTCCAGCCAGCTGTGATTAAAAGACAGATCCATGTACGTATTTCCAGCAATTTAAAATCTAAGCAGAAATAGGGGTCACTGGACTATAATCCTTCATGAAGATGAGCTCTTCATCTGAGCTGCAAACTAGTACTAGTGATACTGTACTTGCAACAGTTAGTTACTGTTTTGCTTCCATCTTTTTATTTTGGATCTACTGGCTCAGGTATTTGTTCACCTTTTAATTTATTTGCAATATTTAGGTTTCTGGGATAGCAGATGAAACCAGTTTGGGAGTCCTCTGCATCTTCATTACTGCTGAGAATAAAATGAAAGCAATTTTTACTCATTCACCACATGAAAATGGCAATGTAACAAAAGGTCTGTGTCATCAGAACTAATAGCTACAAGCATATCCTTTAAATTTTAAATTAAGAAATTAGAAGACAATGGAAGTGGAAATGGGAACCCAAACAACTTATTGGTGACTACTAGGATTGAAAAAATGTTTTGCCACAAGGAAACAGAAAAACAGAAAATAAGTCTCACCTAAGGTTGTGTATTTTTCTTACTGTTTGGGAAAAAAATAATAGGCTAACAAATTAAATTTTGTTGATTATATAACCTAAATCATTCAGTTCTCCTTTAACTGATGTATATTCAAATTACTGTGACTGATGCACACAGATGTACAAATGTAAAATTTGTGCAAGGGCAAGATGCAGAATGAAAAGATTCCAATTTTTCATTTTAAAATGTACTATTTCAGCCTCATGGGTTTTTTCAGAGGAATTCCTGTTTCATAGTGTTTACCTTCCCATATATATATTCCTATGTTTTGTACATAAGCATTCAGATAAGGAAAGTAACTATTAATACATAACATGGTAAATTCTCCTAAGTCCACTCAGAATATAGTTTACATGTCTTGCACTTCCTCCCACCAAAGACAGTAGAAACTGCCTACTGACTTCAAAGACAACAGCATCAAGCTCACCAAATACTATCTACAGATATGAAAGTTCTTCAAGGAAAGAATAAACCCAAGAAAGGGATTTGAAGTCTCATTTCACAAGTGCCAAGATGAATGCTAAAGACTAAAATCAGTTTTCAGCCTGGTGCTATAATACATCTCTGTAGGCTATACTGCATTATGATTTTTTCAAGCATGTATTAATACAAAGTCCTACCTTTTAAAGTTTCCATAATGAACTTTTTGAGATAGTAAATATATTTGGCATCATCTCTCTTGGTAGTACCAGAAACAAACCAGCTGTTCTCCACAATGAATATTTGAGGGTTGTTATATTCACTGTTTATCCAGTAAAGAAGCTGCCTCAGGCTTATTGATTCCAACTGCTGGAATTTCATGTGGGAGTCCAAAAGCTGGAAACTCAGGGTAGCTCCAAAAGAAAGAGCAAAAAAGTCTGCTGTTCCCTTGATATACTTCTTCTCAGCCTCACTGAATTCAGGCAACAGAGATGAGAGGTTGTTCCTCATGCTCTCTGGATAGTCACCATCAATAAATATGGGCTTAGCAAACCAGCCAAGCACGAAATCAAGGGATTTTTGGCATTCTTTTATGTTCTTTTCAGTAATACGCTGGGGTTTTATCCAGTGGGAGCTAAGGGCAATGGACACTTTTCCTCTTTGAACTGGACGGAAATGGTCATTGTAGAGATGCCAGACCTTAGCATGGGCCTGTTGAAAAGAAAGACTGTAATTAATGGACCCAAAAATCCATTTTAAGTAACACAATTATTCTCAAGTACTGGGGTTCAGTCTTACTCATTCATCAATAGTTTACAATACCCAAATTAACTTTTAATACCATATTAATACCATGTATCAACTAGAAATTGCTGGTTGGTTGGGGAAAAGAGCATCTCAGTTTTCCATGAGATGCTATTTCAGGCACTGAACACACTTCTGGCTTTATTAACTTCTATTATTGAGTTCAGAAATACTGCCAGTATTTACAGAAATGAAAATGCATTTAACCAAACATGTTTCAAAAAATGTTTTCATTATAGGAATATCACTTTATTTGCAGATTCACAGATCTACAAAGAATCTTAAGAACTGCCCAGATCTCTGGAACAATACAAAACAAAGGAACACATTTGAACTTGAGAACACACAATATGGGAATACAGAATTAGCAATCCAGATTTTAAAAAGTCTAGTGAAAAACTATTTACCACAGGTCCTGAAATATTATTCCAGTAATTCAATTTAATTTATTAAGATTTGATATTTACATCTAGCATCAGACTTTAAGCACTTGTCTTGGTATAACTTTCTCTTTTACTGTAAGAACATATTTTGTACCAAATTTCTTTCCTGAGATCTTACAGTCAGTTATAACAGACTCTTGATGTTCCTTTTGAAAGCTAAATAGATTCAGTTCCTGAAGCCTTGCATTATCTTCAGGCATTACCTTCAAGCTCTTTAACCGTTCTCACTGCTCTCCTCTGATTCTCTTCCAATTTGTCATCATCTGTCTTAAACTGCAGAAGCAGAATTGGACATAATATGCCAGTGGCAGTCTTGCCAGCAGTAAAACCAGAGACAATTTACCACACTATTTCTGTTTATGTGGCCATGGAATTACACTGTGAGCATATGTAGATCTAAACTACCATAAAGCCAGAGCTCTTCACCAACTAAAACATACCTTTTCTTTGAACCTAGCTTATCAAAGAATTTTGACTGCTCTGTGAATCAATATGTAATCTTTTGTAATCTACATATTAGTAGAAATTGTCATGGTTTTTTTTCCAGGTCATTGATAAAAAGGTAAAAATATGCGATTTGACAATGCAAAGTGGGAGAGTGGCCAATACAACAGAGTTTTGTGCAGCCCTCCAGAAGGACCTCAAGAGGTTGGAGAGACGTGCACAGAACAACTGTCTGCAGTTACAGAAAGGCAAATGTAGGGTCCTGCATGAAATAACCCCATGTCCCAGGACAGGCAGGGGGCTAATCTGCTGGAAAGCAGCTCTGCAGAGAAGGACCTGGGGGTCTTGGTGGGCAACAAGCTGTCTCTGAACCAGCAGTTCCCTTGTGGCCAAGAAGGCCATTGATGTCCTGGGGTGGATAAGGGTGGAAGAGCACTGCCAGCAGGTCAGGGGAGGAGATCCCGCCCCTCTACTCAGCCCTCTACACATCTGGAATGCTGTTTCCAGTTCTGGACTCCTCAGGACAAGAAAGACATGGAGCTCCTGGGGCAAGTCCATCAGAGGGGCATGAGGATGGCAGGGGCATGGGATCATCTCTCTTATGAGGAAAGGCTGACGGAGCTGGGTTTGTTCAGCCTCAAGAAGAAATGACTGAGATGGGACATCATTAATGTCTGTAATATCTAAAGGAGAGTGCCAAGAGGATGGATCCAGGCTCTTCTCAGTGGTGACGAGAAATAGGACAAGAGGCAATGGGCAGAAACTGATGAAGTTCCTGAAGTACATTCAGGAAGTTCCACCTGAATATAAGGAAGAACCTTTTTACTGTACATGTCACCAAGCATTGGAATAGGCTGCCCAGAGGGGTTGTGGAGTTTCCCTCACTGGAGATATTGAAGAAGCATCTGCATGCAATTCTGTGCAGTGTAATCCAGCATGATCCTGCTTGAGCAGGCAGGTTGGACCAGACAAACAACTGTGGTCCCTTCCTGTGCTTCTGTAATTCTGAGATCTACTCATTAGAATGAAACCTACCGAATAACTCTCCTAGCAGTTTACATTCACATTTTGAGACTCATCACTCGGTATTTGTTCATATGTGCTGTGATGACATGAACTCTCCCCACTCTCCCCATACAGAGCCGCAGATCCAGCAAACGTACATCAAAATGTCACATGCGGTTTTGGCCCTCCCTGAAATATTAACCATACTGAAAGCTTTATAATTCAACTCCATGCAGTTGGCATGCTGGCAAATTTTATCATTAATTTACTGATAGTTGTTTGGTTCAGAGTTCCCTTTTCATAAACTCTTACCATTTAAGCTTTGAAGTACAATCACTTCCAATTGCCAGCATTACTAGGAATATAATTTTTTATATCAACATTGTTAATTACCCAAGAAAATAGCAAATTCTACCATTTTACTGCTCTAACAGATTTTTAATTATCACTGCTGCAAGAAAAACCATTCAAAGTAAAGGACTAAAGGCAAGACCAATAATCAAGGTTCAGTTCAGCAGCCCCCATACAGAAACCTGCTGCCTTTGAGTCATCGTGGGGTATATAAAACATCAGCACAGATCTGACACAGGCCCTACAGGAGACTAGACCCACACCCTTTCAGAGCGGTCACCAAAACCCAAAGAGAACAATCTTTGAAACTGTATCACAGTCCACACCTATGTGCACATATCTCTGCAGCTCTCAACTGCAGACTTCAGTGTAGATGCTCTCATTTATAATACATCAATAGCTCCAATAAACATGATGCAGCCTGACCATCTGTCTGTATTAATGGGTTTTGGGGCTCGTGAAAAACTATAACTTCAAAATCTCATGCCAAAAATGAGAGCTGACCTAAGTACAGACTTCATTTTACTTCACACTTTACTTTACTTTACTTTACTTTCCTTTTGCAAACAGGAAAGAACAAAAGACATTACACATCAGGATCAACGCCCAACACTTAAAATTTAAAAAATTTTAAAAATGCCATTGGGGACAAATTTGTTAACACTTCCAACTCAAATTTGCACACCCGAATTTTCCCTCATAAAGGGGCCATATATTTTTCCTCTGTTGGATGTGACTCATCTCGAGTTTACCATCTCAAATGTTAAGATACCACCAGGCACACTCTCAAAGTCGTAATTTCATCTCTGTCATCTTCATTTGCAAGTATGCTGCCCACACACAGAACACTTTGAGGACTGTGGCCCCCAGAACGCTTGGCCCTCCCTGTTTCCTATCAGTGGAGAGAGATCTTCTAGCATTTTAGTAGCTTTGGATCTACCATGAAGAAAGAGAATTCTACAGATTATCCCTCTTACATGCATAAGAAGGTGCTGTTTACTCCCTCACCACAATGAAAAAAGATGAAGTGTAGCAATGTGGAATTTTCTCACTCAACTTTACTTTCTAAGTAAACCACCTGGTCTGCCTCTACAGAAAATGAGAAGACTGTTGTCTAGGATATGATGTGTGAGTCACTCTTCAGAAGTCCATCTCTCTCCACTAATGAAAGACAAAACCTGTTACTCAGTTTAGACAAGACATAGTCTAGAGGGAGATGAAAGCTGGCAAGAAGCAGCCCACTTAAATGTCTGCCCTCTGGAGTTTGCATGAAGTGAATTATATTATTTCCATTTTAAAAATGCTAAATGTAGAAAACAGCACATTGAAGTCCCAGGGTCTGTGGATGTATATTAATGAAGTGGTTAAAACTGCAAGAAATAAAGCTGGAAGAAGCCAGTGACAAAGCAAAGAGCTTATATGGCAATGTGGAACAGAATTCATTTGCTTAAAATTAGGTAGTTAATACAGTTTTAGAGAATTCAGAGCATTCCAGCCCAAATTCCTGCCAGTTTCAGGAAACTGTGAGTCTCACAGTAAACCCTAAATCCCACCTCTTAGTTCCACAGAGACACCTGGGATACTACAAAACACAACAAATGATAATTTGCACCTATAGTTATCTTCAGGTAAATTAATTCTACTTCTAGGGTGGGACTCCTTTTGAGCTGAAGACACCTTATGTTCACTGTCCACATGTGAGCCCAAGCTGGCACTACAGGCAATGGAGACCTCTGACTCCAGCTGCCTTAATACAGGCAACTAGTTGCCACTCCAGAATAATAAACTCAGGCCATATCTGCCATTTCCATGCAGGAGACCTGAATAGCCTGGGAAGGCTCAAACACATTTCCAAGGGAGAAAAAAACCCCTGCAATGTCATAGCATGGGCTAGATCCTGCCAAAGTCCTGCAATAGCAGAAGTAATTCAACACAGACACACAAGCCTTATAATCTGACAAAGTCCTACTGTGTCAGAGATTGTTCACTCTTGTCTTGGGGTGACTTTATGATGTTGTATCCCATATTACCTGTCCTATGCCCAGACATGAATCTTTAAACTGAGTCCAAGAGGGGAGAGAAAAAAAAAAAAAACAGATGAACTTTTCAATGCAGTTTTGTGCTCCAAGGTCACTCTGGCTACTCCTCCTCTGCGTGCTTCTACGGCAGCAAGAGCGGAGGAAGAACCCTTCCTTTTTTTTTCCCAAGTTTTTTGGCTTTTTCTCAGGAGAGAGACAGAGAGTTAAAAGTCTTTGCTGTTCAGCCAGCTCGCTAGTTGAGGCAAGAACTTTCCTTGGACTGTTCTGCTCAGGTCAGCTCACCAGCAATGGGAGGCCCATGCCACAGCCTGGAGGGGCAACGCCCCAGCTCCAGAGGGAGAACAGTCCTACAGAAGGACTATAAAATCTTCCAGGTTTCTTTCCACAGTGAGAGATTTTATAGCACTATTAATCTTTTCCTGTGTGTTTTTTAAACAAATAGTTTTGTTTCTTCTGCACTTTCTTCCGAGGAGTACTTTTTCCCCAAACCTGGTGGGGATGTTCAAATTCAGACGTTCCTCCTAATTTGTCTCAAAACTGGGATAACTCTATGGCAGGACAGATCTATATAGTCCAAGAATCACTAGGTGAAGACAATGTAGTAATACAAAGACATTTGTTTGCCTGACTACTCCTCTAAGTTCCATTATCACTAAGATCTTCCTGAGCCTGGCACTGGTATGGATCATTCTGCAAGTTCTCAGTATTTACATCTATCATGATGCATAACCTTCACAAGAGCAAATCAAGAATTTTAATTGGGAACATCATGATTCCATAATTTGTGTTCATTCCTACAGAGCAAGTTTTCTCAATTTTAAGTTCTATGTCTTCTGAACCAGTAATAATACCATCCATTTCACAAATAAACTGCACTAATACCTTCTCTCCATGCTCAGATGAATTATCCTTTTTTATCTCTCTATTTGCACGCTAATGAAACTGAATTGGAAAGTGTTACTGTACTCAGCACTGGTGAGGTGACACTTCAAATCTTGTGTTCAGTTCTGGGCCCCTCACTACAAGGACATTATGGTGCTGGAGCGTGTCCAGAGAAGAGCAACAGAGCTCATGGAGGGTCTGGAGCACAAGTCTCAATAGGAGCTGCTGAAGGAGCTTTTTTTAGCCTGGAGAAACTGAGGCACAGGGAGGACCTTATTATTCACTACAACCACCTGAAAGGAGGGAGTAGCCAGGTGGGGGTCAGTCTCTTCTTCCATGTAATAAGTGACAGGACAAAAGGAAATTACTTCAAGTTGCTCCAGGGGAGATTTAGATTGGATAGGGGGGAAAAATTTCATCACTGACAGGGTTGTCAAACCCTGGCATAGGCTGCCTGGATAGGATGAATTTTCCCCAAGCTAAATAATTCTACGATTCAGCAATACAAAGAGAAGACTTAATTGGAAAAGGTGTACAAAGGGGTTTTGATTAGTAGAAACTGGGCTGATGTACCTCCAACAAAAACATCATTATTCAGTTCTATATCAAAAGCCCTTCTAACATGGAAATAAATATTTGAATGACATGGGAAAATATAGTATGTATTAGTCACAATGTGCCTTGTATCAGGAAGGGAAAATGTGTTTTTTCACCTTTATCATCAAAAATCAGTATTTTAATCAAAAGCTGCAACAAAAGGATGACACATTGCATGTAAGTTTTACCTTTAGACCCTAAGTCAGTTTCACCCACACAGTTTTTGGGCAAACATTCTCTTTCACAATCAAGTTATATTCTTAATACTGAGTAACAGATACAGGTATATAGAAATTGCTTAAGGTTTTCCTCATATTTCAAAACTAGCAAAGTAACATCATCGTATATACAGGACTTTTCTAGATGTTAGTTATGTAGTAACTTTTTTTTCTCCCAATAATTCCTTCCCAAATATGTAGTGTTTTATTTTTACAGTCTGTTGGCCAACATCACCATGATGATCAATTCAATTAGATTCATATTTTTGACCAATCTCAACAACCTTGCAATAGAATTAGGCTTATAAATGGTACATAGACCACCAAGTGAACATTTTTCAGTCTACAACAACATAACATAAAATTTTCTAGAATTACAGCTCTAAGTATTGATCACACATCTGAACTACACTCTTTGTTCCAGTTCCTTTCTCAATACACTGTTTTTCACACTGTGCTGGTCACTGGAACATTCTGATGACTCATGAACATGAACGAATTTATGGCAGCCAAACATAAGCACAAAGCAATATCATTCCTATTTTAAGAACTGGGAAAATAAATATTGAAACATCCACAAGAGAAGAAAAATTAAACCAGATACCTCAAGGTGTAGACCAGTGTATTAACTCCAGAATATGTGCCTCTGTTTAATGTAGTACTCAACTCCACAGAAAAAGGACCCAAGAAAGCACTAAGTATTTGTCTGAAGACACAGTGCCTAGATAGAACACCATTTTTCCTCATCATAGGCAAAATATGCTAGCTTGACGATAAAGGGGAGAAGGCAGCCTGAAAGCATGAAGCAAAGACAGAGGCATCAGGATGCATTGCAGGTACTCCAAAAATATTAGTAGAAGGGGAAAAAAACCAAACCTGAAAGATAAGAAAGCACGTAAGAGTTATTTTTACACTTTGCTATTGAATTTTAGAACAGATGAAAGTCTTGGAAGGCTTTTACTTTCACACACTGTATGCACCGCCATAACGAACATTATCAGAAATAGATATGCAGCAGGGAGACACAGTGACCACAATGTGATGGAAGGAAACAAAAACCCCTTGATCTCACTGTGTCAGGTGGCTGCTGCAGGAAACCTCTCCTTTGAAGTACAGAAAATCAAGATGTTACGGCACAAGCCCCGAGTTAAACCTCTCTCAGGCTCACCTTGCTTTGGAAGGCCACCTGCTGGGCCAGCACCCCGTGGCGTGGCAGCCTGAGAGAAGGCAGCTGGACTGCGAGTGCACTCTGCAAACCCCACTGCACCATCAGAGGCTGTACAATCACACCCTTTGGCACAGACTCAACTCACCCCATTTTTGCTATCACCTGCATCTGAAGCACTTCTCATGCAGAGCAGGCAGGGACACCTCCAGGCCACAACTCACTCAAGCCATTTTTAATGCCCAGACGAGAGAGTGAGGTGAAAAAGTGCCTCTTTCCCTCCACTCACCACACAGACAGGCTGGCACAACCACTGGAGCAGATATACTGTCCAAAAAAACTACAGCACCAAGAGACAAGTGGGCTGGAAAAGCAGTTTCAAGTCTCCTGAGATGCAAAGTCTCTGAAAATATAAAGGTCATCTGGAAAAGAATTAAGCAGCATTTGACTTTGAGAAGCAATGGGAGACATGATAAAAATAGCTTTATTTCTGACAACAAGTGCTTCTGAGACACTTGATGTGTTTAATCATTTTCCGTTACCTCTGACAGAAAAGATTAATTACGGAACTGCACCAAAATAGTTCAAGGAATGTTGTGACCCATGTGAATATTAAAGATATGAGAGATTCTTAAACAGAGTACAAAAAGAAGATAAAAGTACAGAGCAGTACTCTTGAGTGATTTAGAGACAATCTTGCAGTACTGGAGTGAACTAAAATAGTCTCTGATAAAAGACTTGAAATCTGGGACACAATGCTCAGGCAGTATTTAGGGGAAGACCGAGATAAAATCATTGCCATCAAAATTGCTTTGGTCGTGCTGGAGCTACATAAACATACAAAAGCTCCAATACTGCAAATGATCTGCAAAGTCCTCTATCAAAGCATGAACCTCTTGGAAGATAGGTCATCATGATGATACTCAAATACACAAAATATAGATACAGGGGAAAACACATGAAGAATATAGTTGCAATCCAGAAAAGCAAGCACAAAGAACTGCACAAGATGTAGTAAACAGCACAAACCAAGACAACACCACTCTGCAAGAGCTGGTATTTGTCAGACACATGAACAAGGAGGATGAAAAAGCACCTTGACTTTGGAGAAACTTGTAACAGGAATGATGGTAACGGTTGTGACAACTGGATACACAATTAGCCAGTAAAACAAATGGAACACTAGTGGGTTTTAAGCCACATTCTGGTTGGAAAGAATGATGATAGAATCAGCAGCGAGTAAAAATGTTAAGCATATAAAACTCTCATAAAACTCCCATAAAACCAATATATCAAAAAAATACATAGAATTTATAAAAGTGATAAACCAATGCCCAGTCAGAGCACTGAGAATAAATGAATGCTAAAAACTGAAACTCCCAGTATTTGAAATAGTAATGTCAAGGAGAAGGCATCCATTAAGACTCCAAACCTTTGGTACAAACTGGCTGGAGAGAGCAAACACCAGCAGAGAAGGAAGCAGAGGACTGTCCACAGAAGCTCTCAAACTGCAGAACACAGCTTTAGCAGCCAAAAGCCCCAGGATTCACGACTCTTCCTTGTGCTAAGGCAGAAGCCAAATGAGAAGACTGTTGCCCTCCAAAGCAACAGTGAGGAGGACAACCAAAGTAGCACACATAATCTTTAGTGACATCAGTCTTAAAAAAAAAGAAAATACTTTTGGTTAAACGCAGAAGCAAAACAACTAAATAAACATATAAAAGGCAAACATTCCCAATATCTTTAAGTGTAAAAATTCTGGAAGAGATGCTTAATGTCAAGCATGTTTCTATGTTTGATGCATCACCCTGCTTTTAGATGCACATAAGGAAGACAAACATTCATCTGTTCATATTCGACCCCTCAACATATCTCTCTACATTTGCTAAGCCAGGTGTTTCACAGAGAGAAATAATGTATTTCTGATGGTTTAGTGCGGGCGGATGAACAAAATTGCTTTGAAAAGTCTGAGTGGTTAGCAGAAGCTAAACAAACAAGATAGTGTGTTAGAAAGAAAAATTTTCTTAGCAAGAGATAAAGGTAAACAGAAATAAGACTAAAGTCCATCATCGATATATGTACCCAACAGATAAGGAAGTGACAAAAAGATTTCAGCTTGCCAGACCTACCTAATCTAACTAACTAAACCAAAAACCCAGCTTGGAAAGACGTTGAAGAAAGCCTATAGTTTGGCAGGAAAATTATAAAACACAGAACCCAGGTTACTCATTACCACCATCCCTGCATTTAAAGAATCCAGAATAGATGCTCTGATGTTAATAATTAACCCTGAATCTTATCCTGGGCATACCAGTAGATTAAAAATAAATTGACCCAACTGCTCCTGGAGAGGGACTGGAACATTTTGAGTGCAACTTAAAGCTCCCAGAAGACAGACAGAAAGAAATCCCTGTCATACCATTATTAGAAGAACATCAGATGAAACTACATTTGGAAAATCCATATTTGTGGAGTTGGGAAAGGTTGACAAGCTGGCAGTCAGAAATTATTCCTGAGGTATATGAATGTATTGCTCTAAAAGCTCCAAAAGTTCAACTACGGATGAGCGGGTAGAGGTTTCCCCCAGTCAGAATCTCAAAAGAAATTAGACTGCAGGAGTATTCATGACAAAGTGTTCGAGTCCAGACCATCAACCACAGAAGCAGTAAAATTATCCCCAAGCCACAGAAAAAAAGCTTACTGGAGTAACAAATAATAGCACAAAAATGATGCATTTCTGATGCTCCAATCTGGCCCATCGTAAAAGCAGACAGCAGGATTTACTGGGTAATGGTTGGATTTTGATCAATTAATTCTCTTATACCATAAACCACACCTGTTGTAGCAAAAGATGCCAGAGTCTGGCAGAACAGATTTAACATATGCTGTCTTTGTGATTTTGTTATGAGGGCAGGGCTGGGAAAAATTTTCCCCTACATTTGCAGGGCAGAAATACCATTTTAAAAGTATCTAGTGCACCAGGATTTCACTGTGCTCTATCTTTATGCAATATTCATATCAATCAAACATGGTGAGGCTGATCAAATCCATGTAATTTCATGAACAGATGATGCATTAACCTACAGTCAGATTCAAACACCACTGAAAGAGTGAATTATACAAATATAAGCCATAACTTTGGGAGCATACTTCTAAGTGAACTGATGAACAAATCAAGTGGTACATGAAAGAGAAAAATATATAATAGACTAATCCCCTCAGAAAGATGAATGAAAAAAATTATTAAGAAGCTCCTTGCTCTACAAGTTCACATAAGCTGCAATCTTTTGCGAGTTGTATTCTTCCCCAGAATTCTGTATCAGTGTTTGCAGATACAATTAAGCCTTTAACCAAGTTTTTAAAGAAGTTGCAGGAATGGAAGTGGAGATCAGGACAAAACCTGACCTCATCAGCATTCAAAAAGGCTGGCATAGGTAGCCACACCAGGCATGCCGTTCCAGCATGGCCACTTCATTTGCACTTTGTTACCCCCTCCAGAAGCAGTAGAGGTTATGTTATTGCAAAACCAAAGGGTGTCAGTCAGTTCACTGTACAAAAAGGAGCACATGGTGCTCCGGGGAGACGTAACACAGTGACTCAGAAATTACAGAGTGGGCGAAAGGTGCAATTACCAAGCTCGGCATACTTAAGTGTACGAACAGTGTGGGCTCAGCAGAAGAGTGAACTACAAGAATAGCTGGTCTCCAGAGCATATCATGGGGATCTCATCCAATCTGTTCACAAAAAAGTCACTTCAAAAAGGCTAGAACAAGAGAAAGGTAGCTCCCTCTGGGAGAAGACATTAGGCAGCCACTACAGAAGTATTTAAAATGTATTACAATAAATGTTTCTGGAAGGTAAACTAGATCCTCTCCCTTTTCAGCACCATAAGATACTAGCTCCATGGCTGCAAATGTAAAGTGGAAGATCCTTTCCCAATCTCACAACAAAACAGTACTGCAGTGCCCAGGTACACCAAATGGCTCCAGAAGGTGTTGTGAGCTGGATAGCTGCTAATAGGAGTTGGCAGCAAAGAGGCAGGAAGAGCCTTTGTATGGGGTTCCACAGAGTTGTTTATTCCAACCTGGCACATGGAGGATCCAGGGACAAAGGCCACGGGAGGGTCCAGGTTTAAGTGCGGGGGGAGGCAGGGGCAGAGAGAGCACCAGGGACCAGTCACCCGAGGGCGCCAGGGGCGGTACAAGGGCAGGGTCAGGGTAGGGGAGCCTTCAGGGAAACAGGGAGGGGTGGCTGGGGAACGAGGGGCAGTGCGTGAGCAGGGAAAGCAGAACTGGGGTACATTAACAGAACAGGGTATCCTGTGGGAGAAGCCTCTTTCTGTCACTCTAACCCGGGGGATGCCTCTTAAAATCTTTTCCTCCATAGGACCTTCATGGTCCCTCAGTTACTAGGCTCACGGGCTACCGCAAGGAGGTATTTCCAGATAAATGTGCTGGTGGATAGCTTTTCCTATTGTGAGTTCCTCTGTGAGAAAAAAACAACCACCACACATCAACAGTAAAGGAACTGGAAGAGTGTCCATCAGTGGAGGGTACCAATGAGTAGTTGGAAGGCATTCGGCTCAATATATTTGTCATAGGAATTACAAATTTAGTCATCATATATGGAACCAATACATTAGAACAGAGCTCTGTGCTATAATACAGGCAAACAAAAAGCAGAATGAAGGAGACTTGCTTGAGGCAATTGCTGCAAAATTCTTTTCAAACCAAACATTTGGATTGTACATGCCCATATCTAGTTCAGTCACTTACATGATAACCTGTGTTTACTCTCCTGTAAGATTGGCCACTAATTTTAACCATTCTGAGATTAGAACTATGAATCAATGACAACAAGTTATGGAATAAGATGGAATGTTTTATTCAGCCCTCTAGATGGATGCAAAAAGCAGCACATCAGGATAAGCAATATAAATTGAAGGTACCAGTTTTCAATTTTCAGACAACTGTTTACATTACAATTTGACTAGATGTGAATATACAATTCTTCCTTCTTTCTTTAGTCACTCTGCAAAAGTTTATGTCAGATACAGCTGTGTTTCCATGCATACTCAATATAAAGCAGCCACTACAGGTTTATCCCATTGTGTGTAACCTGCCTGAAATGTTCTGGCTTGAGTGCATGTAATAGAAATGACTTAAGTGTGTGATTTCAATTATACACTTTTACAAGGAACGCTCAATTGCAAAACTCACTGAAACTATAGACTAAATTAACTTTAATCCAGTAACTTTTGGAGTAGCTTTTGTGTCAACTCAGACCTCAGAATGAACCTGCCTAACCACCTGCTGCTACAAAAGGGTGTGGGCCACCTGCAGATCTTTGCCAAACTTGTGAGCCAGTGCAAATGTCCTAAGAATTCAAGAACGCAAACGGCAGCAGGTATCTGTCCTCCAGCCACTTGAACCCCATCCCTATGAAGCAGAAAGCAGGACGTGATCCTGACACATAGCGTTAGTAGTCAGAAGGGTTAATGTCCGTGTGTGACCTAAGATTCAGCTGCTTAAACAGTCATCCAGTAAGTACCATTTGGGATGTTCTGGACTATCAAGACATTGCGCAACACATGACCTCTGGAAAACCTGTGTGTTTTGGACTGGGAACTGGAGGCAAGACAGGATACTCGAGGCTTCTCAAATGATACATGCTTATTATGTGTGCCACTTCTTTAGCCATAGTGGCTTCTTAAGAGGTAGCTTTGTGATTGCAGCAAGTTCTGACTGTGAGAAGGACATACACTCTCAAACAATATATACTAATGAAACAAAATTCTGCAAATATTCAAGAAAAACAAGAGGATCTAAGTAAGACTTTTTCACTCCGGAAGTTTTACACCAGCACCAATCCCTGAAAGGCTGACAAGGTGAATCATAGGACCCCGGAGATGGACAAGTCAAGCAGAACTGAATGACTCATAATTAGTGGTGTGGATGCCTCAGCTGTCTGTCAGTCTTTGCACCAGCACAGTGAACCACAGGGCTAACTGACAAGTTTTAATTAATACAAAGGTTATTACTAGCTGTAATTCTTCCTTAATGTTATTGCTTCCACTAAGCTAGGCTAGGAAAGGAAGACCTGGGAAACTGTAGGAGGAATTCAAGCTGGTTACTCAGCAAACTCACACCTTGGCAGTGGAGATACAGTCACTGGAGGAGGCAGATTTTAGTCAGACATACTTATTTTGAGGAATTACTACACTCCTCAGCAGCCACCAAGAAGATAAAGAGCAGCTGTTCAAATCAAAACTCAGAAGAGGAAAGAGAAATTCCAGTGCAGGGAAAGATGGGGGGAAAATGATTCACTGGAGGAAGTAAAACTCTTGGAGTACCACATTTTTAATGAGCAACATGAGTCAAGAGATGGAAGACAAAATGGGGCATCCAGTTTTAGACTGGAAACAAACTTTGAATCTTTGCATTTCTTCAGGGGCAAGGGTGATTTATGTGTATTTATCCAGTTTTTTCTACAAGCTCTTGACTATACTGCAGTCACAGGTTAAACTGAATTCAATTTATACTTCCTTTGATTTAGGAATACATTTAGAACCCCATCCAAAGCATGCTGAAACCATGAAAATACACTTTTGAGGTATGAATAAGCCCCTTTATGTCTGTTTCTAAATGCATGTTTAATGGTAGATATAAAATTGCTTTACTGCACAAATGAGTGTTAACTCAAAAGTGTACACATAAAAGTTTTCCTGCTTTACCTTGTAGCCAGCAAAAAGAATAAGAACCCCCATTTCTAATAAAAGCTGGACTGTTGGAGAACAGATAACTGCAACAAACTGAAAGCATTTAAAATTAAATATCTAATTCTTACTTTATAAACAAAATCTTTGTATTGTTTATTAGCTGTTGAAACTAAGCTGTTTTGCCTGTTTGTATACAAAGAATCTAACTTGTTTGGCTGACATAATAGTGAATATATGTTTAAATGTTGTTGATAAGAAGCTGAATGGTAATAATTGATATACAAGTACAAGCTACAGTTGTTTCCTATTTCAAAGCATATCCCATATTTTTACATGAAGCAACATAGGATAGGGGAGTTTACTACATCAATGTACTGCAATCTCAGCCTCTGCAATGAAGAAAAAAAAAAAAAGCCACAGTGAAATGGCTAAAGCAGCTTTTATCCAGTCCTCAGAGAAATAAAAATAAAAATAAATAGAAAACAGTGAAAGAAAAAGGGGTGTGTTATTAGGGTGATTGTTTATTCTAAGCCACACAGAAAAGGGTGTGTGCTGGGCAATACACACAGTCAAAAATGCTAATTAGCTACTCTACTCTCAGCAATCCTTGTTTCAGCTTCTGTGCTCTAACCACCCCAGTACTAGACACTTTGTAACCAGAATTAACATCACATTACCAGACTGAGGTGTTCACAAATATTGTGTCAACTCGACAAAATTTAAACATACTTAGCACACTTTAGAGCACAGTTAAGCTTAGACTTTACTCTAGCAGCACAATGAGCACTCCCAGAGGCCTAGCATGTGATTTGTTTTAAAGTGCAACTTAACATGTTTCACTGCTCTCTGGCAGTGCACTGTTCACATTGTCTTTTGGAGATAAAGCAGTTGTCTCTCTTTGATATTGGGCTTCCTTTACATAAGAAACCTACAAAATATTATTTTCCCTTTGGCTAACACTGACACTGTTAAAAAAAAATACTGAGTTAAAGGAACTGGCACAAGGGGAAACCAACAAATTTTATCTTTTGTCTGCTATATCAAAGTGCAATACTAAATTTCAAATTGCTCCAGAACTAAGTAAAAAGTTAGTGATGACAAGACACTGGTATACATGAATGAGAATCATCACTGGGCTATGAATATAAATAAACGAATGCATGTATCTCTACCTATTTTCTTTTCTAGTGATTTCAGATAGGATTAAACACTTTTTCATACTCCATCTATTTTAAATATAGATACAGAAATATAAGAATACATTAAAACCTTAACTCATCAATTAACTCAGAACTTCAGGTATACTTTTTAAGTAATTTGTCTAAGGCTGGCTTTTATTTCTGTATAACCATGTCCTTGGAAATTCTGCCAGTATACTGTATTATGTAAATACACTATATCAAAATAAAATAATATTGTAAATTATTTGAAGGACACAGATTTTGGGAGAAATCCCGGTTTTAACACCAACCCTACCAGAACAATGGAAATGCAAGCTCTTGTAGCAGCGTCATTCATCCTCCTTTGTCCAGCTATAGAAATGCCAGAAAGTAGCACTGCTCTGCTTCACTGTTGCCATGAGGGCAGTATCTCAGCAGTTGTTAGGAGGCCATTCACAAAGTGGTAATTAGGCAATTAGGTCAGTATCTAACTGTGAGACAGATGCCTGTCATTTAAATACTGCCTGTTTTAAAGGAAGGCAGTTCAAAGGAAAGAATTTGTATAGATGACTTGTTTCTAAGTAAACTGACCAAAGGGTTATGCAGGTAGACCAAAAACTTCCAACAGATTTCCATGAAGACATCCATCAAAACACTCTCAGAGCCACAGAGGTTTTTGTAAACAAGGTGTTTGTTACAGCCCCACTGCCAGACAACAGACTGAACAGTGACATCTCAGGCTTAAATGCAGAAGGACAGGAAGAGAAATAAATCCAGTGCCTCAATTTTTTTTAAATCCTCTCTAATTTTTAGACCAGTCCAAGCTCATGTAAGCAACCAGATGACTTACAGATATTCCAGACTTGTTAGATAGAAAAGGAGATTAAGTCACTAATAAGTACCACTAATATAATATGTAGCTGGTGAATTTCCTGACACAGGACCTACATCTAATTTAGCAAAGAGTACAGCTAAGGACCCAATATCTACTGTAACCCATCGACCAGAAGGTGATAGGCAGCTAGATTACACCAGGTGTGCTCCTGCACAGCAGCTTCCAGGTTAACTTTATCCAAAACCAATCCAAACTATTTCAGGCTTCTATGAACCATAGTACAGAAATTTGCATTTTTTATCAAAATCAAACAGGAAAATAATCTTCGACTTGGAGAGATCCCATATGGTGCAGTGAGAGCTGGCCAGCCATTCTATCCTAGAGAGAAAGGTCTTCAGCAGCCACAGCTATGGCAACACAACCTTCACCAAGTATGTAGCACAAAGGACATTGAAAAAATGGGTCTAAGATAGGATACATTAAATCAGACATTAAATCAGAATGATGCTTTAGATATTAAGAAATTCACAGAAAATACAGTTTAGGTGGAATCATGGTTCAATCAATGATGCTAGAGAAAACAGAGTAGGGCACAGTTCAGTAATTAACTAGTTGCCCAAACACTAATGAAAAGCAAATCGTTGGCCTGAATTAGGGTGTGAAGGGCTTGAAGAGCCAGATGAGCCAGTTTTTGCTGAGATGAATGGAGGAAGGCAGGGAGCAAGAAAGGCACTAAGGAAGGAGGGGAGTAACTTGAAGGGATTGCATTGCATTAACTGAACTTTTCACTGGAAGCTCTTTTTATATATGAACGCTCTTAGAGAAGAGCTAAGATATTCTGCAGGAAACACATAACAACTTCTTACTGCCTTCCTGAGAGGAAAAGTAATCTCTGTAGAAATAAGCACCTGGAAAAAAAGCAAGGCTCCATCTATAGCAGTCAAAACCCACTTTCCTCATACTACTGAGATGGAAAAAAGCAGAGACATTGGAAAGAAATACTTGAAGAAATATCAGGGATTTTATGTACGTACTTTGAAACACAAAATAATCCAAGAGTCTTAGGATACAATTTATAGTCAAGTACATTAGATGCATTAGATGTTTATTATCAAATGAGCCACTGGACATATTTGGTATACTTTATATATATATATACTATATATATATATAAAGGTTATTGCTACTCTGAGAGTAATGCCTACACTATCCCTCCTTTCAGGGATAACCCTGAGCTGCAGGAGAAAAGCAGGAATGAAAGTAGAGGCCTTTCACAAGCCCAATCTACTGCAGACCAGGAGTTAGTCCTGTTAATTGTCAATCTTCCTAAGTTCCTAAGAGATGATATTTTCATTGTGGACCCAACAGTGGATGTCACATACAAGTATGAAACATCCTGAGTAAAACACTGCAAATGCTTGGTTAAATGATACAGTAAAAAGGAGATAGTGATGAGTTGTATTACCACATTAGAAAAATTGGGACTTGCAGGGAATTTTAACAGAAATACAAAAAATATCTTACTGAACAAGAAAGTCATTACCATATTTATGATCCTGTGTCTACTATCTGACAGGGATTAGGAAAACTGGATCATAAAATTCAGAAGAGCCACAAGGGTATCAGATTCAATGCAGTGCTTCTATGGGCAAATATATGACACAATCCTGTTTATAACCTGATCCAGATTCACTTTAACATAGGCTGGGTATTTTGTTCATACTACTCTCTGTGGAAGATGACTACAGAATCACACTTCACAAATAGTTTTCTTTTTCCCCTGACTTTCAGGTTAAATTTATTCATGCTCAGTCCAAACACTTTTGATCTTGAATCAAAACTTCCTCTTCACTTAGTTGTTTTCCTTCACTTGCATTTACCACTGATCTCTTTATAGGTAAGAAGTATATAATCTCCTAGTGTTCGTGCTCAGGTAAAGAAGCCATGCTCTGGTAAGGTCATTCCTTACCTCTGCTGGAAAAATAACCTGATACAGACTAGAAAGAAGTATGTCTTTGTCACAGTTGGATTATATTCGCATCTGATGGTCATGCTGTGATCAGCAAGTTCTCATCTTACAGAAAAAAATTCTGAGCCTTTCTATTCCATCTGTTTACTATTTTGATTATCCTTTGCACTAGCATGGTTTCCTCAAGTTTAGCTCATGCTCTAAGTAGTGCAATCCTAGCCCATGCCAAGGCATGGGAGTTAAAAAAACATTAAGAAGTTCAGCTGTGAACTGCCCTTTGATGCTTCTACTTTCAGCGCAACTCACTATGGTATTTGCTTTAGCAATTTCCTAGCTACTGCTGAAAATTCTTGTCCTTCTCCACTGAAGCAGTAACTCTCCATGTGCCACCATTTCAAGGGCCTTACTGAAAATACAGATTGATTAAGTTTATCATATTTTCTTTTTCTGGACCATCAGTGGTCACAGAAAGCTATCAGATCGGCCTGGCTTGACTTTGATACCGTAAATTCATAGCGTTTTGTGTTCATGGCACCTACAGTTATCAACATTTATCTCACCCTCATTAACCTTTCCTATCTATGAATCCCAGTCCTCAACATGATCATCTTTCTTGCTAGATCTGACACAAAACATTTTGGAAGTACAATTATTTTAACTCTCTTTTCCCCCACTACCTGATGGCTATATGTCTTTCCTTGTGCTACTTCTTCTTAGGTGACTGCAAGACACCTGTGTTTTGTTTAAAAATAACGAGGTTTTATTTATTTTTAAGGCTGAATGGCCATTTTTAAATTTTCTGCTTATCATAGCTAGTAAATACCTATTGCATTACTTAAAATGACATGGGGTTCAATTAACTTCCCTGCAGAAAATAATGGGGCCCCTAAAGGAAAGGGACATCTTTTGTTTCCAGACAGAAAGAGACTGTTGCAACTAGCATATGTTTGCATTTACATATCAATTCCAACTAGTGGTAAAAAGACTGTTATTTTAATTTTTTTTTTTTAGTGTTTTAAACAATATTTTACAAGGAGTAATCTCTTTATATTTTTGAAAAAAGCATGAAATGCCTTCAGCATACTCCAGCAGCCACAGTGGGTCAGCAGCAGCTGGCTGGGAAAAAGGAATGAAGAGCCACAGGATGGGGCTGCTCAATGTCAATGACATCTTACATGGGACATCATGGCTACTTGCCTGCTCCGGTTTACAGGACCAAGCAGGTGCTACCGACTACCCTTGCAGGGGGAGCCATCAGCTGCTTTCCTGGAAAGGAATACTCAGCTCCCTGCCCAGGAAAACCAGGGGGGAGTATGTGATACAGGGCTTCCCCACAGACATGCAAAAGATACTGTACGCCTGGAATAGGGGAAACTCAGGTAAAATTTGCATTTGATTAAGACCATGTGTCAGAGCTCACCCTCTGAGAAGTCAGGAACACAGGAACACAAAACTGGCACCTCAAGCCAATTTTTGAACTAGCCCCTCAGTACTTCCCTCCTCTGTTATCTACCAAACCTCTCTACACTCTAGTTAGACTAAGGGTAAAAGTCTGTCTACAAGAAGTCTGGGCTTGAGTTTGTCACCACAGGTTCACCTGTTTACCACTGACAGAAATGGAACAATTATTGTATTTTTTGTCGTAGAACAAGAGATACCATGCTCACTACTCTCCATTACCTGGAAAAAAAAACCTAGGATGGCAAGTTCAACTGTAGGTTTCTCTGGTGAACACATCCTAAATTAGCTTGAGTGTGATTGCTCTCCCCTGCATTAACTTCCATAGTCTTCAAGGGAGGTAGTTCTATTGCATCTAATAGCAAAGCCCATGCACTGCACTCCTCCCTCTCCACCCAGCCATCACAAGCCCTCACACAGCATCACTGCATAACCCTGGAGCTCCTGGCCCACCACTTCACATTACGTAGCCCTATGCTGAGGGATTGCAGGCAGCCAAGGACAACTTAGTCTGTGTCTTTACTCGCTACTTGTGGGGCAGAGCCAAAGTACGTACACCTCTACCCCTGGTCACACCAGTGGACAGCTGCCTCAGAGCTGGAGAACAAATTCTAGCTGCTCTTCCCTCTGGAATCATTGGGAATGCTGCCAAACCACTTTAAAAGAAGTATCTTTGTGCTAAACAACATTTTAAAACAGTTACTGGAAAGCCAGCTATTGCAAGGCCAAGCAATAGCTGTGCCAAACTGTGTCTCGCAGCTGATGCAAACACTGCCTGGAAGACCAGCACAATGATGACACTTCTAAACCGTGGGACAGGAGTCATTTTCCATACTACAGCCTCACTCAATGTAGCAAAATGTTCTGCTGCTGACAGCTGTACCTGGGGGTGGACATGAACTCCACTTTAACATTGTTTTTTCAGCTGTTGGGGAAGTACCATTTGCTGTTGATAATCTTTGCAGGTTGAAGACTGTCTCAGCTGTATCCACAAATTATTTCCACGCTGTACAAGATACATGAAGATGAGTGAGGGGACTCTGCAGGCTCTAATCTCCACCCAGCTCTCCTATGAGCACCATGAAGCCCACTGACACCAAAACAGATTGTTCTGTATGAGCCATTTCCAGCCTTGGTTAGGCAAACTGGTTTTCCTTCCACGTTCTCCTGTGTCCTCATATGGATGAGACAAGCTGATAAAAAATTACTTGCACATCTGCCAGACTACTCTTCAGCTAAACCATCCATTTCACAGTCAACAAAATAAAAGAAAATTTTTTCACTTAGAACAGGTATTTACCTGTATCCAAACTACCATGTTATGCTACAGTTGCAATAATGTACATTTCTTTCAGCACATACATCAGTAGTGTCATTCCACCAGTACAGAACTGCAGTGGTTTCATTGGCCACTCCAGAATGACACCCACTGCCTCTATGTCTTCTCTACATATTCTAGCCTTGGAAGATTTTGAGACACTAAACTTATGGTCTGGGCTGGTGCTTCCAAAACTCCTCCACATAGTGACTGCACAAAACAATAGTGAATTATTCAGGGGCAGGATCGATAATTAATCTTACCAGAAATATAATGTGGGGACTGAGAATGAACTATTTTCTTACACTTGTAGGAGAATAATAACAGAATATAAGACTCACACTACAATGGGTGTCCAGCCCATCTTGTTATCATGGAAGGAGTTCCAGGATAAGGCACTTTAGAGAAAAATCTTCAGCTGCTTGCACCAGTCACTCAAAAACCTGGAACTGCTTTATTATGTAACAAAAAGCCTGAGTCTGCCTGGCAGCTTGTCATTGCTCCTGTTTCTATTTTATGTCCAATGTCAGTGTTTGTGTCTCAGCAAGCCTCCCTCTCTGACAGCTAACAGTTTATTCTGGTAAATTACTCCATGTGTTTCACATAACAATTAGCTCCCTTGTCTGTGCATACCTGCCAGTCTAATTTTTTGCCCTATGACACTTAAAAAGCTCACTCAGATATTGCTATGTGGTTTTGGGTCTACAAAATGCTAGTGACCCACAAGTCCTTCCAGACCCTCCAGGTCCTTTCCCACACTGGGAACATGCTGCTCCAATGTATGTTTGACCTTTTCTTATTGCGTGCCCTCTTTGTAGTTTGGTCTTCCATATTCACTTCATCCCTAAAAACATACTTCCCAAGAGCATTCACTCAAAATGAGCAGTCCCAAGACAAAAAATGGAAAAGAGATACAGGAATCACCAAGCTTAGTGGCCTGCAATTTTGTAACAAGCCTCTAGCCCGAAACACTACACAATAATGTCTATTATATGCCCTCTTCTGGAGAAGTGAAGACTCCCTTCATAGCACCTTCCAGTGCTTAAAGGGGGCCTACAAGAAAGCTGGAGAGGGACTTTTCACAAGAGGATGTAGTGATCAGACAAGGGGCAATGGCTTTAACCTGAAAGAAGGGAGGTTTACATTAGATATTCGGAAAAAATTTGAAGGTGGTGAGGCACTGGAACAGGGTGCCCAGAGAAGCTGTGGATGTCCCATGCCTTTGATCAAGGTCAGGCTGGGCAGGGCTTTGAGCAACCTGATCTAGCAAAAGGTGTCCCTTCCCATGCTTAGAAGTCTAGAAGATAAGCTGTGGACCCTCTGATTTTTGTCACTCCTTTTCAGCCATGAGCATCTGTGAAACTTGAGTGTTGCCTCCCCCTTGAGGGTGTGATATCACATCATGGCAGGGAGATAGGAACTAGATAATCTTTATAGTTTCTTCCAACACAAACCATCCTGTGATTCTGTTATTCTATGTTCATGGCATTATGAGCCAAAAAGCCAATTCCAAGATACTTAACACAAGAAAAACGTGCCAAATGCTCCAGATGTCACAGTGAGCCACAGGAATAAACCAGGAAAAGCAAAGATATCATCACAATCATAAAGCCTTGCAACAGAAGGCAAATTATTCAGGTAAAATGCCTTAGTGATCCTGGGAGCCTGGCCATGACACAGAGAAAAGGAAAAAAGAGGCCTAACAAAAAAACCCACTATTCCTTGGCAATTTAAATTCTTTCCTGTCGACAAGTCAAGAGCCCACAAGACCAGCTCCCACAGGCC
This sequence comes from Erpornis zantholeuca, assembly GCA_013400515.1. Lineage (NCBI taxonomy): Eukaryota > Metazoa > Chordata > Aves > Passeriformes > Timaliidae > Erpornis > Erpornis zantholeuca. The sequence continues at coordinate 207,858 of VZTN01011616.1, forward strand.
AGCATCAGTATCTAATACAGACCAATGGCCACCCCCTCTGGTTTCCACAAACCTATTCCAAATTACCAGTAACACAGGAAATATTACTCTCCAGAAGAGTCCAGCTTGGGTAAAGTGAGATCTGACTGGTGTGGTTTAGGGTTCTCACCTTTCATGGCTTACTGTTACAATGCTCTTGCTATAAGTATTTCATCTCCAACCAATTTTGAAGTGGTCTCTATTTCATCACCCTAAGCTGAGCTATGGAAAAAGGCTCTTTCTGAACTTCCCTGTGCTACAATTTGCTGGTTCTAATACTCAGAATCAGAATGACTGTGCCAATTTGATGCTGCTTTTATTAGAATTTCCCCCCTTTTAAGCAACTACCTCCTTCAAGTACCACTTTTCTTTTTACCAGAAATAGGAAAGAGGAGCTGGATAAATGACTGAATAATTACAGTTTCATACAAAAGTGGCACAAGCAGCCCAGCTACTACTGGGATAGTGGCACAAGCAGCCCAGCTACTACTCTAAATATGAGACACAGAGTAACCTCTACAGTGCAAGAATTCTGTCCTGACAGCTCCATTTCATTTCTTTCATCAAAGAATAAAAAGCATCAATCTGAAGCTTCAATAAGTCAGTCATATTGTAGCAGGTTAAACAGCAATTTCACAAGGGTAAACTTACCCAATTTGAAGCACTGGGCACTCATCCAGTGAAAGAATACAGAAAGCAAAGTGTGAAATGACTGACTGGCTGACTGACTCACTACATCAAAATGAAATTTTCCAGTATCATATTAAAACAGAAAACCAAGAATTTCTACAGCAAAATAAAATGACTGAAATTTATTTCCCCTAGTTCTCGAGTTTTGGAAAACTAAAGTCTCTCAAATATTTTCATTTCAATGAATCAGCACATTCCAGTTTCAAAGGTTTTAGATCTTTCTGACTTGTTCTAATGACATTATACCACTTTGTGAATTTGGGAGGTATTAGGAAGATTTAAAAGAGCTAGCTGATATGACAGGGGGGTATGAAGAAAAAGGGTGGCTTTTTTTCCACACTAAGCATGTAATTAAGATGCAAAATTGCAGCTGAATCATATTCCCACAGCTCTGTTCCCTCCCCTGTGTGATATACCCCAATACTCTCTTCTCTAAAAACAAGAGACATATTCATAGCTGGCAAGGGAAGTAGGATGATAAACTGAATTCAAGAGCTCCTTCAGTCTATTTTCAAGGTCTTACATTTCATACGCAGAGATGCTGCTTGAGTATGGGAAGGTACACTTTCCTCAAGATAAGAGGAATACACCTGTTCAATTTGCTAATTTGTGTAACTGCTTGAAAGTGACAGTGTTCCCCAAAAAGCTGAAGGGAAAATCAATTTTCACTTGTCTTCCTTAGGCTCCTTTGAGAAACCCAGACCTAATGTATCATCCTTCCTTTCTTTATCAGGCTACTCATGGTGACTCCCACTCCCAGTGCTGGTGGCAACATGGGGACAGCAACTGGACATGATAAGACAAGACAGAGTTTGAATTAGGCCCCATCCTTGTGAAGCATGGTCTGTAATTTCCTTAAATCACCAGTCAGCTTCCTCAAAATAATTCAGAGAAATTTATTTTAAAAAATGAAACAAGGAACAACTCATCCTTGAGGACTCCAGGCCATCTCATTTCATGCCGAGTTTAATTTTTAATGCTAAATATACCCATGAAAATGTAGTATTGCCTCACAAACCCAGCTCCGGCATTCCCACTCTTGGCCAATCACCCCTGCATCTCACCAGATCCTCATGCATTATCTGTTTTCCCAATACTCCTCCTTCCTATCACCCCATGTTTTGTTACAACTCTTTGTGGCCTGGATTTTGCCTCCTGAGGGCATATGTAACTGCCCTCTGGTGATGGATGTTGTGGTGGCTGTTCTCTCCGCAAGCATCATTTGTACCCAAGTTAACACTGTACTATGACAGGAAAAGAAATGAGGAATTAAATAAGCATATTACAAAGAGCATGTCATCACTGCACAGCCAGGTGTTCAGCTGAACTTTCTTTTCAACCATAAGATCAGATTTGTTCAATTGACTTTTAAGCAATACGTTATTACTTATAAAATATTTTTTAAAAGAATCACTGAGCTGACAATGCAGTATTTTCCTAACCTACTTTCTCAAAAGAAAAGACATGCTGCATAATTCCACCATTTCCATATATATCTAAGGAGCCATAATTAGAATAATTAATCAGTAACTGTGTTCAACAGTTCCATGCCTGCAGCAAAAAAATTATTTAATTTCTTAAAATGCTGGAAGTTAAACAAACAAATTGAGTAAACTTTGCCCTCAGCTCTGAAAAACAACTGATCCAGTGGAGCTACTACATATTCAAGAGAACAAGAAAAAAGCTGACTGAGAAATGGCATTGGAAAATCACTGTGAACTCTTACCAGAATGTGTGACCAGCAGCTACAAGTCTGTCCCCTTTCTCCACCCAACCATCTGAAGTCTTTCCTATGAGCAGGATCAAAACAGATGCTACTGTCTTCCCAACTGTAAAGCAAATACCTTGTAAAATATAATCCCAGTGGCACCAGCATTTTCTAGCCCTTAGCAAGAGAACTGAACTGATAAACCTACAAAAGGATTCCTGGGTTGACTTTTGGACTCACAAAATTGCAAGGCATTTCCTTAAGATAGTCACTCCCAGTTAATTTTGAACCATTCAGCTGTCTTTAGAGATGTGACAAAAGAAATATGACAAAAATCAAAAATCAAATCTCAGCTTTCAGCATAAGAGCTAATGTGCAAGTAACAAAATGATCGTGTGCAGACTGAAATGACAGGCCCCTGGCAATGTGCATGGCCCCCTGGCAGCTCCCCCCACTGCTGAAGGATGTTGCAGGGTGTCTTGCATCAGCCTTTCAGCCCCCAGGCTGGCAAGATCATGAGATGTGCAAAAGCCCCTGTGCTTTCCATCATGCAGATGTCACAGAGATCCAGCTGTTGGATGGCACTAGAACCACCTGTAGCCCCAGTCCATCCGTTCCTATACCCAACTGTTGTAAACAGCATCTGTAAAGATTTCAGTAACTGGGAGAATTTAGAATATGGGTTGGGGGTTTTTCAGAATCAAAACAAAACTAGGCTTTAAACTTTTGCAATTCTTCATAACACAGATGTCTCTCTCTTCTCAAACTAAACATACATAGAGATGAAGCAAAACAAATGGGCTTCAATATGGCCAAATACAGATATTCTTAAAATGCTTTTTCTTACTCTGTGCATTTCAAAGGACCCTCCCTAATGAATCTCCAGGGAGACACACCACAAACTTAACAGGCCAGGCTTCTTGTGAGTGTTTTGTGCTCTCAGATTAGAGCTGAAGCTACACCAAGCCAGAAGTTGCCATCACTGATAGACTAAACAAACTATTCACTGTAAATATAGACTGTATTTTGTTTTTTTTATTGAACAATGTTCTCAGATTTAGACCATCCTTATACCATTCTGTAATGAATTTGCAAGCAAAGAGGAAGATTTCACATTTACTGGTACTGTCACCCCCACTGCCACCAAATGCATCATATCTATTTTCCCAAACTGCTCTAACTGTCTTAAAAGATTTTTGTTCCTACCATTAATAATGAAAGGTCATTTCAGCAGCTCTTTCTTCCAAAGCTATCCATGACTTCTAAGAGTCAACCTAACTGTACTGATATCCTTTTGTGTGTGTGTATGCATATGGTCTTTTAACTCTGAATTTTCTTCCTGTCACTGATATTTATGTCCAGAAGTATTTAAATAGAGCATCAGTGTAAGTCTAATTCATTCCCTTCCTTGGTATCGTTCATCTTCTACTCATCCCACTTTATCAAAGGCTCCAGTCCTTTGCATTGGCCAACATCACTTTCTCCTTTTGTACTTAGTAATTCTTCCTTCTGGACAACTCACCTTCTCTTTCTGCTGACACATTTATCTCGTGAAATAATTCAACTGTTCTCCAGAAGTCGGTCTCTTCTTTCATGGTCATATTCAATGAGTCACCTTCTCCTTCAGAGATCTGTCCAATCTTCATTTCAGTATTTTCCTAAGGATCCCGAGATGTTGTCTACAACCATATTCTTCTGTTCCACTTTTCTGATTTAATCTAAAATCAACACTCACAGTTTTGACTGTGATATTTTTCTACATGATTTGGCAGACAAATATTCAAGCATGAGTAATTTTATTTAATACTTCAAACTGGTAACATACATCCTGTAATTGCTAAAACCTGTCATAGAATTACGTAATATTTTAGGCTGGAAGGGACCTTAAAAGTCATTTAGCTCCAACCCCACTGCCATGGGCAGGAGTGATGCCTTCCACTAGATCAGGTTGCTCAAAGCCCCATTCAATCTGGCCTCATCACTGTACACGGAGGTCACCTCCTCTACTTCTTCAGAAGCATGTCTTTGAAATTTCCTCTTCTTTATTTTTACCATCTTGGGGGGGGAGGGGGGAATAGAAGAAATTCTCCTGCACACCTTTCTTTACCTACAAGTCTGTACAAGCAAACTTCTTTGCTGGCTTCTTGGCTTTTTTAAAACTTTGTCAACATTAGGCTTGCACCTTCAGATTAAGTTCAGCAGTTTATCTGCTCATCAGCAACAACCAAACACTCGAATCACACACTCAGTTGCAAGGATTATCAAACTGCCTCTAAACTCTGCCAATTACTAACTGAGAGCCACAAGACTCTTAAACTGAAGCTAAGCAAACTACAGATGTGTCTACATAAACATCTGTTCTTTCCTGTTTCTCCCAAAGTAAAAAGGATATGCATCACAGTAACCAAAATAATTAAAACAATTAAAACCTCTAAACGCCTATATCCTGTCCTAATCTGTTGGTCACTGCTTGCCAACATTGCCATCAGCTGTATTGACATATTCACTGTTTCTAACTAGTTGAAGAAATAATGAAAGATGGGGGGAAAATGTTTTGTTCCCCAGAGTACACTGGGAAGAAGATGCTGTTAAGAGAGTTAATAAATGTGAGGAACCTAAGGTAAGCCCAGTTTCAACCAAAGCAAGAGAATTTGACTTTCTAGAAGATGAGTGGAACAACTTTCTCTTACATGATAGAGCATTTCTTCCTTACAGAAGACAACATTTTCAAAAGAAAAGACAGTCTCTGCACTTCCAACCTGCTGATGGTTGTGGAACAGAGGTTGCTACTTGACCTATCAGGGGAAAAGCTCTAAGAGCTCCTAGCTTTCAGTCAAAAGGGAAATCCAGGCACTAAAAAATGGTGAACTATCTTGAACTACAATATATGCCTCACTAGATTTATTTTCCAGGTCCCAAGTACAAGTAGGAATTATGTCCATCAACTACCTTTACATACTGGAAACCATCCACAGAAACAAGGCAAAATGGAAACTGGAAAGTTTGTAATACAAAGGAACACACAGTGACACAAGTTCTAACACGTTTCATTTTGGATTCCCCAAAACTGCAACAAATACAGGATCTCTCCTGCTTGAGGAAAGAGGCTGAAGGGGAGAACAAAGAACACCTCACACTTTGTGAGGCTTTATTAATGCAAAATGAAACTGTATCAAGGAGCTTTACACTCATGTACTCAGTGAGATTTTACCAGATGTGAATTCTACGTTGCCAATCTAAAGGCCCCTATCTGTAGCAAACTCCTGTTAACCAGCAGTCATTATCTTCCCAGCACTGAGCAGTGCCCTGCCCAACATTAAATACTGCTATTTAAAAAGGAAGCATACCTGACTACCTTGGATAGGAACCAGAAATATCACCTAGGTACCTCCAGCAACAGTTACAACAACAATTAGAAATCAGGCAGGTAGCACTTAAAATGAGACATGAAAAAATAGATTTGGGGGTGCCAATAGAATTTACCAAGATTCACAGCTATACAGACACAACTACCAAGCACTAAAAACCTCATCTTGAACAGATTCTCAAGAAATCCTCATAATGAACAGCAGAAGAGTTGAGGTGGGACTTAACATACCTACAGGTGTGACCTGGTTTTCTTCCACACAAAGAACACACAAATTCTGCTTCCATTCCACTTCAGTCACTTTCGTGTGGTCTTTCCAGGTCCTGCCTGGTGAGTTTTGCTAAGATTACCCATAATCTCTAAAAAGCTTTTCAAGGTATGGAACTCCTGCACTTGAGGGAGGTCCACTCTCACTCTTCCATGGTAACACTTTATTCTCCATGTAGTCCTGGTATTTCTATGTGTAAAAATCAAAATGCTCTGTAAAGGTAACAAACTGGGTTTTTTGTTACAATGGAATATTTGAAAACAACACTCCTTGTTGAGTCGTACAGAATCAGGTAGGAATGGCAAAGGGAAAGTTATGTCTTCCATCTCTGGAGCTAATTTTAATAAAATGAGCATTCTTGAAACCTAAACTCCTCAGTTTATCACATTTTTAAAATGAAACTCAATGCATTTTTTTCTTTTAACGATTAAAACTTAAAAATTGCTATAAATTGCTATAGCTTTTAATGTAATTTGTAATAGTGTAACTTTTGGCAGCTACTAGCACAGAAAACTGCCAGATCAGACCTGAATTTGCACTATTGGTTTGACTGCACTCTGCCAAATATGATATTTGAAAGAAACATGATTCAAATGATTAATGAGCAGAATAAATGCTAGTGTAAATATATACCACCCAACTGATACTCAAACCCAGGTAAGAATCAATTCCTTCTTTGTTCTTCTTTGAATTACGCCCTAAGAAAGCAAGAAGAGGGGAAAAAATACTATTATTTAGAAGTGTTCCTCCTTTTTTCTAAGAATTAGGTATGCCTTCACAACTATGATGAACTGTGTTACTTAAAATCCCAAATCATTCCATTTGCAATGAGTGAAAGTTTGAGGGTTGTCTGTTTTGAAAGAAACGATATGCACCAAGAAAAGACAACTCTCCTACGCTGGAATTACTGCTACTTTATTAGGTTTAGCTCTGAAGGTCAACAAAAGAGTACTTACCTTCTGTTTTGGAAAGAGTTTTGGAATAGAAATCAGTCTGTTGCTATGGGACTGGTTTCCAGGCAGCAGTTCCACTCACTTCTTCGAGGAAACGACGTGTCCTTCTGTTTCTGCAAATGCTGTTTATATTGAGTAAATCCAAGTATGTTCAACTCAGACAACACACTGTGAACCATTAATGAAAAAACGCATTTGCAAAAAACAGAACATAACACACTGACCTCTCTCAACTTCTATCTGGAGAAAGAGGTGCATCACATACGTGACATATTGCTGCCATTACATTTTCTGGCTGTTGACTTGAGAGAATGCCAACTTTTATGAAATATAGTTGATCCATTCCATTTATTTTGTGAATAAACATGAACAGCTTCCTCCATTTCCTACCACATTTGAAGGGCTTAAGACATATCAAAAGCAACAAGTGTCAGTGGAAATACTATAAAAGGGTGAAATTTTCACTGAATACTGATCAACATCCCTAAAGTACACAGCAAAGATGCATTAATAAAATAATTTTTTCTTACAAGTTTTTTGCACTTTTTTTATGTGGTCCTGTCTACAAAGACATGTCTCTGACAATTTAGCATCTGTTATGACTCACTTAAGGAAGTTCAGAAAAATGAGAGGTAATTTAAAAATTCAGTACAATATGATGAAATCCATTCAAGCTGAATTCAAACATCATTACTTAAATCAAACTTCATTGTCCTGTTTTCACCAGCTCTGAATTGAACAACCTAAATTGAATGAAACTCTTATTTGATTATTTCTTCGGATAATAAATAAGTCGCTCAGAAAAACAAAGTCCAAAATCCACATTTATATTTGTTGAATTTTAAAGAACTTAAAGGAAATTATTTTTCTTTTTAACATAATTAGCATCCAGTAAAATAAATTAGGAGACATCAGCTTTCATTAGCTTTAGCTTTCCACTTACTCAAGTCTTTGCTTTGAATAAATGCAGAGAGAAGACACTTAAAACTGCATATTGTAAATAAGGCGAAAAAGCTCAGAAATCAGAATATTAAGAGCTAGTCTGCTCATTTGTTAAGAACCAAACAATTATGACAACAAATTCTAACTTAAAAAAAATAAACCCAAACGTGTTCTGCAAACTCAATTTCCCTGGAAAAAAATAAAATACGAGAATGGCAAAGAGAAGGAAAAAAGGATTAAGAGGATACCAGGGACCAGAGCTCACAACATAAGGAGCAGAAGGTTAGAAAACTGAAAGGGGGTTTTCTTTGTGTGGGAGGATTCAGCCACATCTTTTCCAGTGGGTCTGAGGACTGTATCTCCCAGCAACACTGTCCAGTGCTGCACACACCCTGCAGCTCATGTGATAAAGCAGTACTGCTGCGTACCCCTTTGATACAAACCAAAGCTGTGCATGCTCCCAAAAAAATGACCAAACTCACCTATAAAATTATACAACACACAGACACAATCAAGAACAACAATCAAGCTGCAAAGTCAATCACTCAAGAACTGTGTAACACTATTTAATTTACACGTGAAATTTAATTCACTCTTTACCATATATGGTAAATTCCTCACACAATTGCACACACTCTCTCTTATGGATATCAGGCTGTGAAGAAACTGTACTGTGTAGCTTCCTTCTACTTCACTGCTTGCACAAGTTGAAAGGTCTAATATCAGTACACTACAGGGAAGTAAAAAGGAGAAGGAGGATCTCAGTGGTAAAGCTGTTCACTTCTCTGTGCTGGAGGGCTAGGCTCCACCTCTGCTAAGATTCCCACATGGAGAAGTCAGTGATGTGAGCTCCTCTGCACATAATATATGCCCCTCATTTTCTCTGCAGGTGATTTGAGATTTGAGGATATGACTTGTAGAAGAGCTGGAAGCATAATGTAATTGACCAATATGCTACAAAGATCATACACCAGGAAAAGGGCACTAACAACCAGTGGTAACCAATCACTTTGGCTCTTACTTGCATCTGTGTTTTAGCTCTTCATTCATAAAATGTGGGGGAAAAAAGTCATATCTTGCTGCCTTCCACTGTGTGTAAAAAGAAATGTCCACTAACATGCAAATTCTGACTGACAGTCACTGGGACAAAACTAAATACTAAAGCTCTGCCACTAAACCAAGTATCAGTAGACCTTCCCGGTTTAATTCTACTTTTTACATAGTGTGGGCAAGATCGTGCCTCAGTTTCTCATTTATCACACTCAAAAGTGTCTTCCTTCACAAAGCTTTTATGAGAACAAGCACATGCCTGAGATTATGAGTGACTCTGATACTATGGTGATTTAGGCATACTCAAGCATGAAATACAGCCAAGTACACACCATGGTAACTAAATGAAGAGCTTAAAAGTTTTCAGGACATGGAATTTAACCTGAAATTTTACCCACATTTTTGCCATCTATATCTTCCCTTTGACTTATTTGTAGCATTAAAGAATGCAGGAGTAATACTGGAAAGTGGAAAAACGTCAAATAAGGCATGTATTGGATGTTTTCTTTGTGCTTGTGTCTAATACACAACACTCATTAGGATACAACTCCTGCCAGGAAGTGTGTGCTGAGACATTAACAGAATTTGTGAATGTATATTAAAGTACAATAGACCATGCCTAAATGACCATCCCCTTTCACTTGTCATTGGAAGGATTCGTACACACGTCTGCTTAATTCTCTCTGAAAATCCACAAGGGCTATCCCCAGCAAATATTACAATTACACCCTATAGATACACAGAAGAAAAATTACATATTTATATAGCAAAAGTATTTGCCACAAGTAGTGGCAAACTACTTGTGCCACTTACAAGACTAACTGGGGAACTAAGGGTCTCTTTTAACAAGAAGTGCTCACACTCAAAAAAACATCATACTTAGTCAAGAAAAGTCTCTGTATGACATTTTGGTCACCCCTAGCATCTCCATTAACCCAGTAAGCCTTTTTTACCAAATACATGAATTCCCTGTACAGTTGTATCAAGCACTTCCACCTTAGAAAGGCAGGGCTGGACTGGCACAGTGCAGACCCTCACTCTCCCACAACAGCAATTGAACTGTTGAGGGCGGAACCGGGCATTTCTGCAAAACATAAAGTTCTTCAACTCTCCACTAACTCAATCGCAAAGTTCCTGCCTTACATCTTGTGTTTTACCTCCTTTACCCATAGATCTGCTGCCCGCACATGGATTTGTTTTCCGTGCCAGTGCCTGACCAGGGGACAGGTGTGCCAGCGGGGCGAACTGAGGGTGGCCCGCACCCGGCACCTTGGCACGGCCGAGGAGCTGCCGGGGCCCCTCCGCGCCAGCCGCCATTTACCTGGAGCAGGTGGTGGGCCGCCAGGTAGCCCAGGCGCGGGCCTCCCCGCACGCCGGGCGGCAGCCGCCCCGTGCCGTACCCGTGCCAGGCCACCACGTAGGGGTTGTCCATGGTCAGCCAGTAGCGCACCTGCCCGCCGAAGTGCCGGAAGCACAGCTCGGCGTAGTCGCGGAA
>VZTN01011616.1:218588-242737 GCA_013400515.1 Erpornis zantholeuca
CAGCAGGGCAAAGCGAGACCAGGTGCCCGCGCCCTGCCCCGGCGCTCCCAGCCCCGGCCGCCCCAGCAGCAGCAGCGACAGCAGCAAGGCGGCGAGAGCCATGCTCCCGGCGGGGCTCCGCGACGGCAGCTCCCGACTCCCAGCTCCCCGCCGCCCCATTTTATCTCACCTCGCGCCCCCCCTCCTCCCGCCCCGGTGGGCACGGCCATTAATAATTACCTCGGAGTTACCGCCTGCATCCTTCCCGGCCGGTTCCACCGGGGAGAGCTGCCGCCGGGGGTGGGAGCCAGGACGTGAGACGGGGCGGGCGAGGAGGAGAGGGGGGAAGCGGGGCGCGGGTTCCCAGGGAGCCCGTATGTATCCCTCATGGTCCTCTGAGGGCGGAGATGCCGGTCACGGGAGGCAGGCGGGGTCCCGTAGCCCTTCGCCCGCCCCCGCGGGCGCCCGCACCTCGCTGCGACGCGGGAAGTGGGACCCTCGCCGCTGCCCCCTTGGAAGCGGGACCCTCGCCGCTGCCCTGCACCCTTTCCTCCCTTTGGAAGAGCCCGCGGGTAGACTCGACGGCCGGATCCGTTCCCTCTGAGGGGCTCAGCGTAGCCCCCTCCCGTCCCCCGCTGCAGCGCCGCCGTCGGGGAGTCCGTGGGGCAGCGGCCCCTGCGCCGGACCGAGACGGGAGAGTGATCGCGGGGCCGGGGAGGAAGGGCGAGGAAATAAAAACGCTTTTCCTTTCACTCAGTGTTTCCGTCGTGCTACTTTAGCAAGACACATCGCACCTGCGATCTCTCATGTAGCAGCAGTTGCAGAGAAACTCGTTCTCCAAGGACATCATACGCTCACTCTTCCCCGCCCTCTCTCCGGGAATTCATGGGCTGTCACCTCCCAGTAACAACAGTTTTCTGTCCTGGAGTAGGAGGTTGGTATATTTGGTTGCTTGCTGCACACAAAACAAGTTCTAGTTAGAAATGCCTTGCGGATCTTTACGGTGAGGAAACAAATCGAGCTAAGTTTGATTACTGAGTTACATTTCGTAACCAGCTGAGCAGGTGTGAGGCATAGGCTGCTCTTTAAAGGCAGGTCTCAAACTGCCCTTTGCGTCTCCTTTGGACAGAACAATTTAACCAAGACTGTGAAGCAAGAAACAGCCCAACACATTGCAGAACCTGGTATTCAGTGGTGTGAACTCTTAACACGATTTGGGACACCTAAGGATAAAATACATCTACTAGACAGGCTGTTAGCCACAGAGAGATGTTCCCAGGAGATAAGGCTGTTGTTTAACTACAGAATGAAGCCATTTAGATAATTTCATTTTATTTTTAGAAAATAAACGCCCTCAGGGGAAAATTACAGATAATTGCTTATAATGAGTCAATGGATTTGAATGCCAGTTGTGAACTAATGAAGGTTTCCTTTTGTGCACAGGATGGGCTCTCACCTCTCCCAAATGCAGGCAGGGCATTTGCCATGCTCATTTCTAGAACTTCCAACTTCCACCTTTTTTGCACTGATCCAAATCAGTTTTGGGGATTGATTTATGCTGATTTTGGAGACCAAAGATGAACGGGACAGCATTAGAGATAGTCTTTCACTACTGGCAATTAATTAATTGACGTCTTAGAGGGATGGAGGTGTGAACAGTCAAGGGGATCATTGACAGCCCTTCCCTAAGGGAGGAAGTTTGTAGGGGAGGAACAGGGGCTGGCAGGCCCAGAACCAAGGTTGGACATTGGCCTCCAGGAGTGAGTTTGGGATGCAGTCTGACAAGGTGCTGAAATTCAATTACAGTCTGAGTAAATGACAACTTCAGATACAGCAACAGAAAAAGGTGTTGGCATCACCTGCTAGTTACTTGCAGAAACTAGAGATTAATTGTTAAGTGCACTGGGGCATTGCTGCAATTGTCCCAGTGGAGTGTGCAATGAGTGGAGAGCTAGGCTCCTGTTCAGCGGCAGACCTAATTTCGAAGGAAGCGTAATGTCTTCACTGGATCTCGCTGACAAAATATTTTAAAAGTTGGTGTGTACAGGTGTGTCTCAGAAACACCACCACCTAAAACAGGGTATTAGTGATGGTAAGCCTATTGCTAATATTTAAGGAAAAAAAATTCATTGAGTATGTAGGGACAAAAGAGATTTTGAAATACATCACGGTACATTCTCTTTTCATGTGTTAATTATTAACTAAAACCTAGATCAATCCTATTTGTAGGGCAGCAGCAGTAAGGAGACGCTAAACTGAAGCTCCTTCACTATGAAATTGTTTCTTCCAGAGTCTGTCAACAGTCAAGGAAAAGAAATGGCCTCATGGTGTTACTCTAAGTCAGACTAGACAAGATCTTTGTCAAGTTCTGAGAAAGGCTACATTATCCAAAAACTGTCCAGGAACCCTATAGTGACTGCACTCCTGAAGCAAGAAGTCCATTTTTGTGGGACAAAATCTGACCATAAGTTGGTGGCACAAAGCTGTCTCTTCAACTGTCACTTTGCCTGCATGTCTGTCAGTTGAAAACTTTGTTTGTGTGTGTGTAAATTACAGAAAATGTGCAATGTGGCCTCCAGTCCCATGTGTTGTTTTCATTTTCTTTCTTAGAGAGCTTGTTTTCATGTCTTAGGCTAACACAGTCACCAACTGCTCTGAGCCAATATATTTTTTTTTCCTAGCAGACAGCCTAAACTCAGTGCAATATTAACTATGCAGAAAGGTCAGCCAAACACTTGCAGACATCCAGGTCTCCCTTGTTGCTCCTTGAGTTCAAAGTGTGGCTCCATTGTGTCTGTGTTGCTGAGCAAGCACACTTTCAATTCTGCCTCAGGTAAGCAGATCAGGATTTGACTTTCAGCCTCTTTGTATTGGTGATTACTGAATGTTCAACTTTTGATAATATGTATAATGTATAGTACTGTGTCATTATAGTCTTCCTTCAGGCTGTGCTGAGATTTTCTTTGCTAGGTATGCAGTCAGTGCATGCAATCAAACTCAACAGTGTTCTGACCGAGCACTTCTGTTTATATCCTGAAGAGCCTGGGATACTTAATTTTAGGTAAAATAGCTCTATTACTGCTTTAATTTTAGATTAATTTAAGAGCTTTCCCTGAGGTAATATCATGCTTCAATGCAGCAAACCCCTTTATCATTTTAAGATCTCCAGAGAAGAGCTAAAAACTGTATACCAGTGGCATCTGTGGTGGAACAAGTGATCTCAGTGCCTAAAACCACCATCTCCTGTTTTAATGCCCCTTCTCTGTTCGCAAACATCCTTCCAAATGCATGCAGCCGTACAGCCAGTTGAAAATAGCCTTGTGTAATAGATTTGCAGTCTCAGCATTTCATCTCAAGACACAAAAGTATTCACTAACACTTAGAAAATCTGCTTAAAAATCAGCACCTGATTTAGACTTGAGCATTTTCTCTGCTGCTGCCATCACTACACAAAGCAGTACTACTTCTTTATTCTGTCTGTTAAATGCAAACTGCTAAGCTGTCAAATTTTACTTCAAGTTCTTCATCAATAGCTGTTTCCAGTGAAAAGATGTCCAACAGCATTCTAGACTTACCTCCTTCATCCCTGCCAGAACATCAGAGACTACAAGGCAAATAAGCTCTTTCTCAGTCTTCTGAGAGAAGAAGTTGCAAGTGCAGTTTTCTTGAAAAAATGCAGCCTTCCAATGTTCCTTCTTTCTCACATGATCACACTATTTACATGCATTCACTGTATATTCAGAATTACTTTAGAAACAGCTAGTAACTGATTGTATTGAAATTAGAAACAGGGTGTTGTCAGGTTCAAAATACACCTGCTGGTGTAATAAATGCAGTGCTGTGGAATGCTTGGGAAGGTGTTGAATCCTCCTCTCTCTTATCTGCAAGTACCAAGTCACTCTCATCTCCACTTTTTTCCAATGCTTTATTCTGGATCATGGGCACTCCAGCTGTCTCCTGTTTCAAATTCTTTTTTTCCCGTAAAGAGCTCTGAATTGTGTGGCAGGATCTAGTGTCAGGTGGGAAATTAGAAGCCTAAACTTTAATAGTTTCCTCTTTACACTTCGGTAACTGTCTCCAAGAAGTGGGCAAAACCTAATCATCACTCTGTAGGGAAAGTGGAATTCCAAGTACTTTGACCCTTCTTACTTTTCATGGTAACAGGGAGTAAATTCAAGGCAAGCCTAGAAATGTATGTTTAATTAACTTGGGGCACATATGACAATCCATTGTAACCTGGGAGGTCGAATGTGGTGTCTGGATGCTTCCTTGTGCCTGTGTGGCATGGGCTGCAAAGCCTTCCAAGTCTTGCAAACCATCCATCAGGAGAACCCGTCTCAGACCCTGAATCATAAAAAGTGATGGGAAAGGGAAGAAATGTCAAACATCCATTTTGGAATGCCCTTTAATAATCACATCTTAAAAACACTATCTCTTAGTTCTGGGAGGCCCCAAACACCTCCCATTTTCCTGATAATGAGACAACAGTTTATAGATTATCTCTCTGTCTTCAAAAGTGCCTTCTGGATGAGTGAAAGAAGGGATGGGCAAAGATACAAGAGAAAAGAAGTTACCTCTCTCCTAAGAAGGGGGGTAGTGAAGAGGTGGATATGGCCTCACTCTTCCAGTCCTGGGTGGGACACATGGATTTGTCTGGCAAGAGGAGTTCAGAGCTGAGGGAGAAGAGAAAGGACAGAAGACTGCTCCTTGCCAACTCCAGCCATGCAGATCATGAGCCACAGGCTTCAGTTGGTTTTTAGACAGGAGTGGAACCCTGATTGCAGTGGCTGAGGAAATAAGACACATTTCCATAGGGTCTGCTGAACCTGTGTGAACAAGTGACAGTGGGTGTCCAGGGAAATTACAGGCCAAAGAAGCCTAATGAATTTTGGCTCTTTTAGGGTAGAAAATCTTGGAAAGCAGAGTGACTAGATCACTCAAAGGGGTGAAATAGATTTAACAATTTAAATGACATCTGGAGGGACTGGATCTCAACCCTAAGAGTTGCACATCTATGAAAATTCCTGTCTGTGGTCTCTGATGCAGTATAAAAAGGACCAGAGATATAATTTCATTCTTCTCACTCCTGTTTTAATTCCTATTTGTGATAGACTGTCATCATTTTGGAACCAATTTCATTCAGTCTCCACAGGATGGCTCAAAAACCTGAATGCTGTGTCTTTGTCTAAAGCTGACAGCTCTCTGGAGACATATATGGTGACTTTTCATATACAGTCATCCTATCGCTTCAGTTCAGGCACAGCTGAAGCATTTCCCTTCACTCTTCAAATTCCTACTATTTTAAAACTTCTGCCAAAATGCCACATCTTCTATGAAAAGAAAGATCCACAGGGACTTAAATGAAGAAATAAAAAGCACTACTATTAAAAAATGAAAATTCAATGCTGGGTTTTATGTACATGAAAGTTAAAATTTTTATGCATTAAATTCAGTGAGGGAAGAATATGCTGCAAAATTGCTTCTATCATCATATCTTTAGATCATTTTCTGTAGGTAAATTGATAAGAATTACTCCTGTACTTGCTAGGTCTGTATTTCAATAAGCACTTGAATGACAACTCAGTTCAGATACTTATTTCTTGTTGGTTTCAGCTCATCAAATTATTGGTCTCATTTACTACAAGGAAAAGACAAAGGCTCACAAAGAAATAGGATTGGTTTAAAAAACTACTGTAGTGTGATAATTCTTCGTAAGATTTTCTGCCTAAATGACTCTTTTGCAGTTAAGAGTTATATCACATTAAACTGAACTGAGATAAAACTTTGTAAACTAGTAATTTAAAATATATTGCATTAAGCTGCTGTATCACTAAATGTACAGGCAACACTGGTTGCAAATGCATAAACATTTTTCAGGGCTACAGTTATATGATGTTCTTTAATAAACACAACTATTATATTATACAAAGTCAATTTCCACTGAAGAGCAAAAACCTAGTTTCAGTTCTGTGTGAAGTGAGTAGTACTATAATGTGATTTGATGTCTACTGAGAAGTCATTTAGTCTTTTAGTGATGCTTCATACTAACATAAATGTACTTGGGAACCACTTCCAGTTACTCTACCAAGGCTTTACTCCTGTGTTTCCAAGATTGGCTCAAAACCACCAGGAAGTCAAGACATTTATTACCAAAACATTAAGTATGCACACTTACACAGGGTCTGCCTCTTCAAATGTGGTGGAAGAGTTGAACTGGATTAGGCCAACCAAGACAGAACATGCTGCAACAGTCCAGACTTGAAAAGTAGACCTTTCTAATAAGAGAAAAAAATTACCTTGAGAATTATTGCAATGGATTTCACCTCTGAGATATGAAAGCATAGATGCATGGCCATTAGCCATTTTAGATTAAGCATTTCTTCACAGCTGCTACCCAATGCACTATTTCAATAACTGAAGGTCTGACAATTTCTATAGTAAGTAGGCTTGCAGCAATGAAATTTAAAGTTTGTTCCTGGGCAGCCAACTAATGAGAAGTTTGTGATCAGTTCATCACACATTGTCTCTGCTGCTCCTTCTTCCTCAAGTAGAGGACTCCTCATGTGCTTTCCCTAATCCAGTGTGGGGTCCCGCCCATGGGAGACAGTCCTCCATGAACTTCTCCAATGTGAATCCTTCCCATGGGCTGTAGTTCTTCATGAGCTGATCCAACATGCATCCCTTCCATGGGGTACAACCCTCCAGGAACAGGTTGCCCCACCATGGGTCTCCTGTGGGGTCCTGCCAGGAAACTTGCTGTGGATGGGCTCCTCCATGGGCTGCAGGTGGATCTCTGCTTCCCCATGAACCTCCATGTGCTGCAGGGGCACAGCTGGCCCTCCTCATGGTCTTCACCACAGGCTGCTGGGGAATCTCAGCTCCGGTACCTGGAGAACATCCTCCCTTTCCTTCTCCACTGACCCTGGTATCTCAACAGAGAAGGCTACTCCTCTCACATATCCTTACTGCTCTCTCCGGCTGCAATTACTCCTCCATAGTAACTTTTCTCCTTAAATCTGTTATCCCAGGGCCTCTACATCCATCACTGAAGGGCCTGGCTTGGCCAGTGCCAGGTCCATCTTGAAGCCATCTGCATTTGCTCTGTTGAACACGTGGGAAGCTTCTGGTTGTTTTCACAGAAACCACCCCTGATACCAAAACCTTGCCACAAAAACCCCAATACTTTGGTAATTCCACATTAATGTCCTGGGGGCCTCAGGGCATCTCAAAAGATGCCTGTGTTCAGGTAACTGAATTGAGCCCTTGACAGTTCAAGACAATCTAAGAAATGTAATATGTGCAGCCCAGAGAATGATTCAGCTCAGCCTAAAGTAAGCACCAAGGAGATTCACCTGCCCAAACATGTATGCCTGGTCCCATGTCCAGCAGCCAACCCATGGTGTCTGGCATGTCCACACTGGAGTTGCAGATATTGCACAGAGGGCTCATTTCATCTGCCTTCCAATGGCTGAAATGACTTCTGGCTAGGCATCCCACCTGTCTTCCACTTAATATTCCAAAACAAAACAAGTCACATGTAGATCTTGTGTTATACCCACCAACTTTGGGTAAACAAGATGATGACTCTATGGCATGACACAATGGTTGTTGAACAAAACCATCTACTCTCCTGTGGCCAGCCAAATGTGGGAGATCCATGTCTACCCATAATGGTCACTGGAAGTCAAGCAGAATATCCTCATACATTCAGAATGGTACCCAATATCATGTGTAAGGATGGGAGTCTTGACTATAGTGGTTGTTTGCCTCTTCACTTACACAGCCTGCTATTGCCGGACCTCTGTGAGTCTGGCATCATCCAGCACTTTTTGAAGGTATGTCCAAATCTCAAACAGTCTCATTCTACTGGTACTTTGAGAGAAATTTGTATCTTAACACCATTAATAATATTTCTATACATCATACATCTACTTCAATCATCAATATATGGCTTGCTTTACCCTCATCTGAAACCCATCGAGGTCTATTCTTTGGAGCAATAAGATGTCCATCTATTCCTTAGAGTTGAATTAGACAAAGGATAACATTTAATAGTGTCAGGATTTTAATATTTCTTCCTGAGCAGGAGCCAGTCTGTTTAGGTTATTCTCCTCCTTAAGTGAGGGACTTACAACCCCTTCTTTAGACTAAACCATCAATGGCAAAACAGGAAGCCATATGTGCTACCACTGCCTTCAGCTCTCTGAGATTAGGTGTTTGTGAGACTATTTTTGAATATTGTCAAGGTCAGTGATTAGATTTTCACCAGCCTCTCTGATTCACCCCTACAGTGCATATCTGCTGCAAATAAAAGAAGGATGAGCAATCTAATAACGAGGGACGAGCCATGCCACAATTATAATGTGGGTAGCTGAAGGCAGGAGTAACGAAAATGCCACAGTAATCAAGTAACGCATGTTGGCACATCCGTGTTTCAGTCCTCCTCATGCATCAGTTAACTTCAGAAAATATTAGTATCTGAGAGATCCTAAAGAAAAAAGTGTTTGGTGTGTTTGCTCATTGGCTGTGAGGAAAATCCCAAATTGTAGCCAAAGGAGGTATTGGTTAAGCTTTGATATAAGCAGGCTTATTCTCTAAAATTGTTGGGCCCCTAGGAAGGTTATCTACTGTTTGGAGCTGCATCTAAGCATTTTCCAAGTGTTAATCTTTGATTTACAACGTTCTTTCACATGTGCACAGAATATAACCCAGGCAAAAATTCAGCTTGAAAAAAATGCTCTGCAGCCCCTGTAACTGTGTTCAAATGCATTCATTGCTGGAAGAATGTACCCCCTTACCAATATGGTGCATGTATTTCTTAATCCAAACCATTATTTGTTTTTAAATTGCAAAAAAATTTCCTTGTAGCAAAAAACCTTTCATAGATACACACACTGTAGTATTCCACCCACAGAGAAAAAAGCAGACCCCTGCCATTGTGAAACATGCTTCATAGGAGACAGCAGTAAGCAAGTTTTAAATCTATTAGATTTTTTTTTTTTTAATGTACTACGGTTAGGCATCATCAAGCAATTCCTTCTTTGGGCTGAAACAGGAAAAGGACTCTGCAAGGCAAGTGAGGGAGAAACAGTATTTCCCAGACCGACTTCTCTGTTAGGTACCAAGGGGTACCTATTGAGTGAGCTACACTTTTTGGGGCATGCTGCCAGGGCAGGTGTCATTTGGGCAATTTATAGTCACAAAGGCTGATATGGCACTCCTCTTTTTGAATTATGCAGCTTAGTCATAGATAGGAGAAAATTTTGTCTTTTTTTTATTAACTTAGCATTTATGTTCCTCTAGGCCTGGCTTTCAGCTGACAAACAGATGTTCACTGAAAGGAAGGTATCTGTGTCCATTTCTCATAATTATTTCTGTCTTTGATTCAAATCAGTTTTTAACTTAAAAAGCTGGAAAATTTGAGGAGATGATCTACTAAATATGTCCACTTATTTTTCATGCCTATTTTTCATTGCCACCTGAGAGTCCATCTCGCCAGAAAAGCAAGGGTTTTTCTGGATGTTCTCCTACAGTGGATGTGCTGTAAGGGCAGAGCATCAATGCCTGCAGTGTGCAAGGCTTGTCTTAGCATGTTTGCTATTATTATTTCAGCAGGCCAGCAGCAGTTTCCCAAGGATCACAAATGAAACCCGGAAAATGTGATTTTTCAAAGTGAGGCATGTATCTCCAAAAAACACTCAGCAAAATTTCACACTGTGGGGAGAGCATGCTTCCCAAAGCTATAGGCATCCTCCAGACCCATCTCACACCTGTCAGCACAGTCAACACTGTAAGACCTCGAGGTCAGTGGATTTGGTCTCCAGAGACTGCACTCCACTTTTGTCTATTAAAAATGCTGACAGGCTTGGTTTGGAGGCAAAGGATCTGCCTGGTTTGGAGTCCTCAAGCCATGTCCCCTGCACACTCATGACCTGTCTGGTGAGGCGTTTCATGTTTGCCTGTAACAAGGTGTTCACACAGCCCTCTGTAGCTCCCCGCAACTAGCACAATGTGTTTTGATTTCTAACTCCTCTTTTACGGAGCTCAAAACAGGTCAGGTGTCTCATTTCACACATATATTGCTCAGCTGCCTCCTGCTGTTCCCATTCTTCACCTAAGTCCCAGACCATACCATATATAATACAATCACTTCTACTCCTGCCGTGAAAGGACATCACACTCCACAGCAGCATCTTTCCTATACTTTCATATGACTGCTTTAGTTTAGGTTAAGGATTTCCATTTTTATTCTCAAATCACTCTTCAGGCTTTCTTTGGCCAGCATTGTGTTGGATCTATATATGAGCAGTATTAAATGGGGCTGCAGAGCAAACTCTCTCAACAGCAAATGTCAGCTAAACACCCATGGGGAGGTGGCGACTCCTTAAAGTAGAAGTAGGAAGACTTTTAACTGTGAAACATGTGTAAACTGGAAGGAGTATCTTTCTTTGAGTGTCAGCTTCACCTGCACCATGATATAAGGGTGATGTCTTTAAGCTCCCTTCCAACCCAAACTATTCTATTATTTGATACTAAGGCAGTGTAAAAAAAGTGAAGCCTTTTAGCAAAGTGTCTTTAATATACAATGGAATAGTAATATTAGTAAAAAGTCTACTATGGGCATAACTATGTTAATTGTGGCTTAGTTTGTGCCTCTTCTAAAATAGAACTTATGTTCACCAACAGAAGAATTTTTATGCTTCTTTAACAGGGGCACGGATGCACTAGAAGATCTCTGGTTGGTGGTAAGTGCTAGCTGATCTGCAGTAACAGTCTGTCCAGGTGTGTTTGGTACATGCAACTGTGAAGATGTCATCCCTTAAATGAAAGGCTTCCTTCCCATTCTCCTCCTTCAGCTGTTTGACCCCAATGGTCAGTACTGCAGCTACTCCAGGGACCAGTGAGTTCACACATAAGGGCTTGTGAAGCAAATTCCTGGCCCCAAACTCTGGGACTTCCACTCATCAGGGAGAACACAAGTGAGAAGCTGTTCCATTGTACATCTACCACAAACCTTTCCCCTCTTCTGCTTCAGCAGAGCAACCTGCTTCTTTCAATCATAAGCAATAAAAATGATGTGACTAATAATCCAACCAGTTCTGTCCTTTCTCACATGCACCCTCTTTTTCCAGTAACCCATCCCCTGATGCACTCAAATGGAGCCAGAGAGTGGGAGATGGAGGACAGGGGCACCACATGACCCATAAGCAGGAGACAAACTTATTTTTGCGTAGGATTTTAATTTCTTTTCCTGTTTGGAAATGAGAAATGCTTTGGTGACCCACAGGGCCACTGTATGAGTAAAGTAATCCAGCAGTCAGAAAGGGCATGAAACAAGGATGGTCCTGCCAGAGCTACTCTGTGCTAAACTAACCTACAGGTCCAACTGTACCGGTAAATAAAAGAGAGCTGTGATGTGCATGTACACTCATCCCCTAATCTGTTTAATTGCCATTCTGTGTCTGCTTTTGCACAACTCTCTGCAAGACAAATCTGCTACAAAGGGAAGCAGCCATAACCACTGCAGACCTGAGCCAAATGGTGCTACTTAGCCCTAGGCACAGGAATGAGTGTCTTTTATTCACTTCCCTTCAGCAGCATGAAAATGGCTGAGTGCAATTAGCTCTTTCTATTTGGTGCAAGGATTTTATTTTTTTTAAATCTACACATGCAGCAATAACCAGCAAAACATCTCCATAGCTTATCTAACCTACTTCCCAGCTCCTATTCAGAGGATACATCTATGCATGAGAAAATTCTGTCTAGATTTCTGACAATTTGTATAAATATCTATGTAAGTCCATACAAACTTTTCTTTCCAGCTTTTAACTTGCTGTTGTGCCTTGTATTACCTGGTGAAACAGCCTCAGGTTGCATCAAGGCAGGTTTAGGTTGCATATTAGGAAAAGTTTCTTTACTAAAAGGGTTGTTAAGCACTGGAACAGGCTGCCCAGGGAAATGGTTGAGTCACCATCCCTGGATCTATTCAAAAAACATGTAGATGTGGCAGGGACATGGCTTAGTGGTGGACTTGGCAGTACTGGTTAATGGTTGGACTCGATGTTCTTCAAGATCTTTGCCAAACGAAATAGTTCTATGATTCTATATTCATACTGCTGCCTAAAGGATAACACCCCACACACAGACCCACCATTGTTATTGCTGAGATGTGAAACCCTTTACTCTACTGCTCTCCAAGACACTTCGTGTGATGCCAACCTGCACAGAGTGACTGAATTTCCCAAATTCCTGATTCTGATTCTGAGCATCAGAAACATCAAGGATAAAAATCTTGAGTGCTTCTTGTCAGGTGGGATAGGATTGGTCTAGGTTAGGCCAAGGAGTTTCATGGTTTCTGTAAATGCGAGAGAAGGAAAGTGCAAGAAAAGTTATTGTCAGGCCATCTGGGCAACTGCACATTGTTGATTCCATGAAATGTTTGCTAGTGGGCTCAGGACTGTAAGTAAAAGCTCTGATTCGCATATGTTAAGAGAAGGAAAAAAAATTATATTGGTTGATTTTTATATTGTATATTTTATACACATGGTCTAAATGAATAGTGTATGAATGAATGCCTCAGACAAGTTTACAAACATTCCTAATCCTCTCACTTCTGAGAAACTTACATGACCTTCAATAAGATAGAGAAGAAATTCAGTGTGTACAAACATGCATGACATATTTCTGAACACTGGTGATAAAATTGGTGCTAAATTGTGATAACTTTAGATTATGAGTATACAGCAGACATTTTTTTATTCCCATGCCTGAGGTTTGCAAAGTTTACCTACAGATTTTCCACAGAAAAGAATTTGTTTTTAAGCTCCCAAAACTTGACAGTACTTGAGCTGCTAGCATATAGAATACTGTCTGTAATTAATATTATTTAACTGCTTCTTTAAAATCCCTAATCTAAAACCATCTTGACTTTTACCTAAAGTTTTTCTTGGCACTCAGAGGTAAGAAGGAAAAGTGAAGATGTCATCAGTGCGAATGTGAAGCTTTGGAAAGGGATGAAAGGCACTACAATAATTCAAGCTATTGCAGTGGTTATCAGTAGCTTCCAACAGAGGTTCATCTCCAGAGCTCAAGACCCTAATAATGCTACAGAAAGGATCTAATTAAATCTAAAGTTCAGAAGATTATTTCAAAATCAAGTCAGATGGATGAGGCACAAAGAACACGAGTGTTCTTTAAATGACTGCTGAACATTTTTGAAGATTAGCCTTTCTTTCTTGCTGGTAAATGTATACTAAACCCTAAATTATTATTAAGGTGATTTTATCTTAGTGAGCTCGTCATCCAAATGGTATTTTATAGGATATGTTGGGAATTTTCCAACAGAAACTATTTTTGGTTGGAAAATGCAGCTTTTTCAAAACCACAGCTTTTTTATGGAAATGTGCATGCCAGCTTTGATAGGGATGGAATTTTAATATCAAAAAATCAAGGAAGTAGAGAAGCCTGAGTCATAACAGCCTTCTAGCTTGGCTCATTTATCTGGCTGTGGGGAAGTCTGAGACTCCTGGATGTGCATGATACTGCCTGAAGACTTGAAGATCTGTTTCCTACCATCAAGGAGAGTACTTCTTTCACCCAGCTGTGCTGGTGTCATTCATCTAGAAGCGAGAGAGTGAGAAAATGTGGTTTGCTTTGCAGCTCAGTGGTCATAACTCACACATGCAGTGTCATTGCCAGAGATGCAGTGTGGTGATAGCACCAACATACAAGAAAAGAAACCAAAGGGTGTTCATGGTCAGAAAACAGCAGAGAAGATTCAAGCAGTGATCTGCCTTGTCCTATTTGGGTTCCAATTGCATCTTGTTACTGCAGCCAGACACAGTATGCATGGAAACTACTCTTGGCAGCATAGTGTAGCAGTACACTCAGAACATGGTGTTCCAATGATATAAAGGATTAGAAATGGAGAAGAGACTCAAGAAGGGAAAAGTATTTCATCTTTGCAAGAGAGTGACTGGCCATGAAATCACAGTCACATTCTAGAGAAACACTCTGTGATCTGTAAAAATAAGAGGCTTTTGCCTCCGCATATCTTATCTCTTGACAGGAGTTCAGCCATTTCAGATTCTCTCCAGGTGTCCAGAATTGCTAAGTAAGCATGCCATTGCAATAAAAGAGCATGCTAGAGCAAGATAATAAATGTGACTTGCTTAACAACTGTGTTATCTCGTATGGACAGGCACAAGAGTAGATAATCTAAGTATCCATGTGCCTTATGCAAAGTGTATAACAAACTGTAAGTCACGCACTTTGAATTATCATCTATCCATTTTCCATGTAGCCATCCCCCTTGAAAAATACATTTAGACAATCAGAAATTAAATACTGAAATTATTGTGGAATTTATTACAAATAATGAACCCTCATACCCCCACCCCTAATGGAGAAGGGTCACCCACACTTTCTTTCCATGGTGCAAAAATACCTTTTGCAATTATATTGCCATGAATGGACTTCTGCCAGTTCCTTGTTCCCCATTACAAACTGTCATGACAGACATGATTTTTGTACCTTGTATTGTGGGAACACCTGACCTGACATTAATGTCTTCATACTGATGATAGCTGAAAGCCCTTCCCCACTGCAACACTTTAAATTCTTTTGTCTCCTTGGTTTCTGTCTGATTAATGTAGAAGGTCCCAGGTTCATTTTGAAGCAAAGCAAGAACACTTTTCAAATACTTCCAATCCAGCTTTTATTTCCTTATATATGAAGGTTGTTCTCAAATATACTATGTTGCTTCTACCAGATATAGCTACAGATAATGATGTTAATCTTTTTTCTGGTCATATTTTATCTTTAAAATCCAAATACAAACGGTTTAAGTAGATTAAAATTATTACTTTAGAGTCAGAGTCCTACCATGAGGCCTGATAAGTTGCTTTGAAAACATTGTTTTCTGTCTCCCAGAATACAATATACCAATTTTCTGTAGCTATGTAACATGTTTATAGTATTCATTAATCATTAACTAGCCTCTTATAAATTTATTTTTATTCTTTATACTAAGCCTCTAAGACTCAGTGTAAAGAATAACATTTCTCTGTTCTTTACCGTCCCCTTTATCAAACAGACATCAGTCTTCTGATTCTTTTTAACTGGTGCATCTTCTTTAGGAATGAAATGCACACCACGAATTTAAAACACAGGTTATGGATTTTTAATTCTCACTTAGAGGAAGGAGTTCATTGATACACAAATCTTGAACTGAGCCTTGGCCCAGGAGTGTACTTGACCCAGGGTTTTCATCACTAATGTAAACTCCCCAACCAATTACAGTCAGAGTGGCAGGAGATCATGTTAGGTGAAGCCAGTTCCTTTTTAGCTGCTGGGGTTGAAGCACGGGGATCTGGTATTTTTTGAAACTACTTGTGCTTTGCCTTATCTTATGTTTGTAAGGTGTAGACAACCTCTTACGTGACATCCAGTTCCCAGTGTCATTTGCTAGATGAGATGAACTGGAACCAAACCTCAAGCTCAGCTGACCTGCTGGTCCTATACAGGTGTCCCATAA
Organism: Erpornis zantholeuca; assembly: GCA_013400515.1. Taxonomy (NCBI): domain Eukaryota; kingdom Metazoa; phylum Chordata; class Aves; order Passeriformes; family Timaliidae; genus Erpornis; species Erpornis zantholeuca. Next base: position 234,103 of record VZTN01011616.1, read on the forward strand.
TGTCCTGCTCAGTCTATTGGTGTGGGACGTGTCCAGCAGCAGCTTTCTCTGGGACACTTCTGGTCCTCTGCTGAACAGTGACTGCAATAGTAGTCTAAGGTACTGTTCTAATTTCATTTCTCTCTGGGGATTAATCACTGCTGATTAAAATTCCTGTTTTAAAAGTAAAACAAGATTTCTTTGCTTAGAGGGCATATGCATGCTATATTTGCTTTTCTTTACTTTATATTCTAAAAGAGTTCCAAAGCAATATTTTACCAAAAGGAAAGAGCTGGGATTATATGTGATCTCATTTGCATGCACAGTGTGCCTTGCCTCGTAAGAATATATTTGACTTGCTTCCTTCCTTTGTTAATATGTTTTACTACCATGATATTCGAAGCGATGGCTCATAAAAAGATTGGGGTTTTGTACTGCAGTCTGCGATGTGGACAAACTGAGAAACGTATTCCCCTTGAAAACCCTTGAAAAAACATATTCCCCTTGAAAAACTGTTTTGGTTTTCTTACGTCAGCATGTCTAGAAGAGTCATGTAGCCACCACTGAATGGCACAATCAGAGAAACTATATTCTCCAGATGCAATAAAAGTTACCATATTTTATTTCCTATTTTCTGGGGAGGAAATTACTTCTAAAAGTCTCCTATGATTTTGCAAGAAGTAAAAAACCAGAAGATAAATAAGTTCCTGAAATTATACATTTCTACAGCCTTCCTTTTAATAAAAATATGCCATTTTCAGAAGAAGTAAAAGAGGGATTTTCTAATTGCAATATTCTCCTTTAATTAGATTTAATCAGATATTTTGTAGCACACTGAATGTGTACATATGGGTGTTCAATAAAATTCTTATTACTCTCATCTCTCTTAAGTGTAGATATAAACATAGTATGACAGACTACATTTCACTGAATTTATTACAATATTTTTAATTTAGAGGCAGATTTTAGTTCCATCTAAAAACCTGATCAGTTTAGTTCAGATAAAAACCTCAGTTTTTCTTCCATGTAACTGCTTAGAAAACTTTGATACAGCTGTAAGAATTTAGGCAAACTCAGACTTTTAGTTTGGTTAACTTTACAATCCACACCATTGATAGCAACACAAAAAAATTAATGTGTGCTAAAACTAGACCTAAAGTAATAATGTAATTATTGTATAGCTTCAAATATATTGAAACGCATTTGAATTCTTTAATGAAATATTCTGGTACTTTCTAGAAATGTGCCTGGCAATCCATGGCAATTGCTATTCTTTCAAAATGTTAAAATATATTTTAGAAAATACTTTATCTGAACTAATACTTTGTCTGTTGGGTAGCCTCTTGCCTCTGATAATTACTTGGACTGTATGAAGAGGAAGAGATTTAGTTTGGATTCATGATAACTCCTCAAAGTCTAGACTCTCTGTAGTACATGTCACCGTTATGAGAACCTGTAAAGCTCTTCTCTTGTATTTCACAAATTGCAAAGTCGTCCTGTAATACAAAATAGGTATTATATCCCTTGAAAAGAGCTGTTTGAAAATCTTGTAAAGGAAAGCCCTTCCCCCACCCCCGAGCATTCATTTATTGTATTTCTAAGGGGTAGATTTTCAAGGTATTGCATTCCATCTGTATTTGAAGAATTAATCAACAGCTTTAGATGGATTCCATTTTCTTTGAATCATCAAGGAGAAAGTATTTAAGGCCAGCTGTCAAATTCATTTTTCTTTTACTTAGGCTGGATAAAGAGAGCTTATGATTTTCTTGCTGGCCTTGCACAAAACTGAATCTGCATATGAACACACTGAGGTTTTGGAAGAATTAGACTGTTTTCTGCAGATTAGAAGATACTAGTGGCATTTTGAGAGTTGTTGAATTTTTAGCTTGACAGTCTGTTGTTGAATGAGTTCTTCTAAAGCTATTTAAGGTCAAGCCCCAGAAGAAAATGTCCTGATATTAACATGTGTCCATTATTTTCAGCACTACTAATGCAGTACAAAAGACAATATGTGTCATTCCATTTATTTCCAAGCATATCTTTTTTTGTAAGAAAACGTTGTCATGTGTGGCATAGATATGCAATCCTTTTCATGTTTTCCACATCTCCTTGTCACCTTCTGGTCGGTAGAGAGGTCTTGACAACAACCCAGGTCTCTGGCTACCCTTTCCCACAAGCCTCAGTTTCCAGCCTCATGTCATTAAGCCAGTGCCAAATCCGGGAAAGGCTGAGGTAGAGTTGGGAAGGCTCTTGGAGGTACGTGTGGTCCCTGAAGTCCATCCTCTTTCCAAAGGGTAGGGTCACATTCTCTACAAGCTGGAGTCCTGATACCAGTTTGTCCTACCTATTTTTAGAAACAACCAATAGTAGAGACTCCATAACTTCATGGCCAGTACAACTTACCAGTGTTTACTACTCTCATCTTTAAGATATGCATCAAGAACTAATACAGTAAACTCCTTTGATTCTGCTTAATTCTATTTCTTTTGTATTATCTTTTTCATTTTCTTCACTATTGATTAAAAAAACCCCCAAACCCCAAAACCCTATAATTGAATTTTTGTGATTACAAATTCAGGAACAGCTTTATACCAGCCAAGTTCTCTAAAGTGCCAAGTGGAGCAGGGGGACTATTTTAACTAGCCTATATTTAAGACTCCTATTTATACATCCCTGTACGATGTTTGCCTTTTTTGCACAATGCTGATTCATGTTCTTCTCGTCCCCTGTGATTCTCAGAACACTTTCTGCTGCCAAATCATTCATCTCCTTTCCTGCATTTGTTCCCAGTCAAATAGGCCTGCCTCTGTTGAACTGAATTGGTATAGAAGGGAAAGGTCAGGTGGTTTCCACATGGTTGTCAGGATCACTCTGAAACCTGAGCCACATCATTGGTAGCCTTGCAGTCCCTCCAAGACTGATGTCATCTGGGAAATGAAAAATGTGGTTTCAACTCAATTGCTCCATTGATTAGAGCGTCAGTTGCTGGGCAGCCCTTCTGCAGAACAGCAGTCAATACCTCCTCCTTGTTTCAGCTTGAGACAAGTTTAGCGGGAAACTCTAGAAGGAGCATCTCCCCAGAAGTCAGGTTTCAGCACTCCCTCCCCCACCAATACGAAAGGAATTTCTTGGATGAAAGTGAAAAAAAAACTATTTATTTAACAATCAGAGTGCCAGCAAGGCACAAGAAACAAATGAGTAATGTTTGATAATAAAGCTCCTCGATGGAGAGAAAGCTGGTGGATTCAGAGATCATTCAGAGATCATTCAGAGGTCCGTGGCCAGGATGCAGCATCTCTGCAGCCTCCATGCTGGTCCACAGGGTCCGATGATCTGGTTCTTGGATCAGAGCTGGGCTGAACAGTTCCAGAAGAAGAAGAAGTTCCAGAGGATTTCAGTATGCAGGTATACAGGTATGGGGAAATTCCTCACCTCAGCTAACAGGCTGGCTGAAAGCAGGAAGGTGCTCCCTCAGCTCTGCAGCCAAGAAGACAGAGTAGGGTCTGTGAGTCCTTGAATACAAACCGCAGTGAAGAATTTGTCCAGCTTCTCTCCCCTGTCTCCTACACCAGGCTTAAAGCTATGGGACCCATTCCTGGGCATAAAGCAGATGATAGGGAAATACAGTATTATCATAAAATCACCCCAAGACACTCCTCCTTCTCCTTTGGCAGGGAAAAGCCAAAGCTTTTATTTATTTGCAGAGCCATTTGCATGGCTCTGCAAATAAAATTGTCCAAACACTATTTCACTTGTTTCACAGATGTTTCATCTAGAGCATTTTCCCTTCTTTTATTGAAGGAATGTGAGTCTGAGACAAGTATTCTGTGTACAGAAGACAATATAATAACCACTGCTTCTCCTCTAGCTATAAGGACTGCCCTAGCTCCAAATGGTTTTCACTTTTCTTTCAGTTTTGAACAGCTGGTATATCACCAGACTGAGAAAAGCAAATGAAAGTAAACAGGGGAAATATTTGCTTCAATCAGTATATTGCCTCCAACATCTAAGTAATGTGTTTAAGAATACCATGCAATATCTAGACTGACTCTTTGCTAACCTTATCCAAAGGTAAGCAATAATTCATTGCTTACTATAGAGAAATCTGAGGAAACACTGTGCATAAACTGCTGGAGATACGACACCAGCAGGCTGAGCTGGTGGGGCGTACTTCACAGAAGGAAACCCGAGTAACTGTGCCCAGCTAACAGGTGATAGCTGCTGGAGGTGATAACAGGTCATGTTAGCACCAGGAGACCCAAGAATACCTAAGGAGGAAAAAGTCCAGTGGGCTCCTGGGCTCCAAGAGTGTCCAGAAAACTTCCTATTTTGTGGGAGTGCTCTGCTGTATTTGACATTGCCTCAACTGGTTCTGGAATACCCAGCTACAAACTGGTATGTGAAGTCCAAGAAGGAAGCTGCCTGCAAAAAGCTTGAGAAAATGAAAATGGATGAGAAGACAAGAAAATTCAGTGAAAATGCAAGCATTTCAAACCTCATAGCTGAAAAAAAATAGTAGTTATAAGGTGTTTGAATCACAGACTAAGTATCTGCACAAACAGCAAACCAGCAGAGATCTTGCAAAGAAAATGTTTATTGGTGTTGAAAGCTGAATCTAGACAAGTACATTTAATAAATAATGGAACATTTATCCATTGAAAATGTGTTCGTGCTGGGGTCTCCATCAACAGCAATTGTGAAAACTGGACCAGTTGGTTTTTCTACAAGCTGGGCCGTAGCTCAGAAGTCACATGATTCATGTCCTGACTTTAATTCTGTTTATGCACAAGCAGATCAAATTTCATTACCGTGTTTTAGTATGGGTAATAGTTTCTGTATTGCTTTTCTCTAAAATTTAAGAGAATAGATTGAATAGCAGAGCATCTCTTTACAGAGAATCTGGGCATGCCTGGAAACAATTGCTTTTAAAGTAAGATAGAGAGAAGGAAGAATCAGAGCAACCTGTGAGGTGAGTAACATATAGCAACCCCTATCAGATCCAGAGGTGGAACACAGGAAAACACAGGGGGCTGGAACACCTATCCTGGGAATTAAAAACTACAAGAATTTGGGTTGTTCAGCCTAGAGCAGAGAAGTCACTGGCAAGACCTTACTGCAGCCTTTTGATTTTTAAAGGAGGTTTATAAGTCAGACAGAAAAAAGCATTTTATAAGGGCCTGTAGTGACAAGGGCTATGGTTTCAAATTGGAAGAGGGTAGATTTAGGTTGGATATAAGGAAGAAATTTTTTGGAACAGGTAGCCCAGAGAAGCAGTGGATACCAAATCCCCAGGACTGCTCAAGGCCAGGTTTGACAGGCATTTATGGTTCTCTGTATGTCACAATGGGGTTCTGGGGAGCTAATGTCAGACAATAGCTCAACATCCCAGGAAGCTCATTTTTGCCTGTTTCTGCTGCTGTAGCATTTTGAACATAGCACTTCAAACTTTTACTATGCACTGTCATGAAAAATGATTAACAGGAAGTGTGTAATTAAAAAGACGACTTCTTTCAAAAATAAATAGAGTTCCTGTCTTAAGACACTTTGCTAACAGCAACAGTGGAAAGTGGGATGGCCAAAGGATGACAACCCCAGGGGGCAGTATCTAAGAAGCTTTTTAACTACAAATACTGAGCAGTTTCTAAACAGCTTTTTATTGAATTTTCAGGAAAAAGGACGAGACTCACATTAAGACATTTTACTTTGTTGAAACTGTTCCACTTTGATAAAACAGTTTCTATTTGCCAAAATAGTAACTACAATGCAGGTGCTCCATCTTCCACACACAACCTAGTTATTACCACTCCCTGTGACCCAGTAAATAAGACATACCTAAAAGGAAGGATATGCAAGTTCCAAATATTACTTCAGCAGCTGTGAGTACCTGTTCTAACATATGGAACACCTGACAAGATGAGAGCAGCCCTCCTGGGATATGCAATAGCATTGTGTTGAAGCTTCTAGGAGGGGAAGTGTGAGAGAAATGCTTTTAAATGCTGGAGGATTTTAAAGGCAGGCTGGATTTTTTTCATCAGACTCAGCCACTGGAACATTACAAAGGCCCACATCCCCTTCACTGTTGTGAATTGATGGCCTCATTCCTTAGATTTTGTTACATATGACCCATTCTGTTCAGTGACAAAAGAATAAAAGATGGTGTGGGGTTTTTTTTCTGATGGATATAAACCATTGACTCTTCTGTATCTTTTTAGCTCTGAACCAGCAAATTGCTTGATTTATGCAGTTCTGCCATTGGCATTGTCAAGACAACACACAGCTGAGAGTTGCTAGAGAAGCCTCTGCTGGAGCACAGTTTCTCACCCCCTAATACCACAGAGCAGACCCCACATCAAGAAGAAACTTTAACAGTCAGAGACCTTCTTTTCATTCTTTGTGTTACTCAACTGGGTTCAAAGTGCTCATTTACTGGCACAAAATGGAAAAATGTTAATTTCCTACAAAAAATTGTATTTTGCCACTTTCTCTCTCGCCTTTTCTTCATTCCTCTTAATGTTTCCCTGCACCCCTCTCCCCCACTAATTTTTTCAGCTTTATGTGGAATGGGATATATTTTAGGCTTTGAGCAAGTGGGAGAGCTGCATGGAGCACATGGCTTAGAAAAGGGTCTATTTGCCATCCTCTCCCAGAGAGCAAATAGCTAGTTGATGTCCTCCAGCCCATGAGGCATCGTCCCTTTCCAGCAACCAAAGCTCAGACTGAGGTGACAAACACAACTTGCATTCCCTCCATATCCGACCTGCCTGAATGAAAGGCAAGAGTGTGAAAATGAAAGCTGTGTTGTGCCGAACTTGAAATGCAGACAGGTCTTTTATCAGTGCACTTACGAGGAAAGGAGTTGCAATGCACGGCTTAGATGAGCTAGAAAGGCAAAATGCAGGTACCCAGCAGCTTGGAAAACTGTAGGGACAGGAAAGAGATCGGTGTTGTATAACCATCTCTCTGTAATATTAAAGATATCCATTTTATCTAGCAATAGCCAAGACATTTTTCTTATCCTTTCAAAATATTGAGTGAATTCACAAATGGCTTTCAATAACCCATTTGTATTCATTTTCTTTTTCTAAAATAAACTTGACTAGGAAAAATAATGAATACTACATTCATTTCAATAGAAGCTTTTGGAAGACATAGTCTGCCTGATACATTTCTTTACACCCAAAGAGTATGATAAAATAAATTCCATTTTCAAGTTTGTGAATTGTATTACAGTCCCATTTATTCCAATAGCTCAGCCACAGAAAGAAGCACTTCCCGTATACTCTTCTAGTTGTTTTGATAAACAATAGAGAAATTTACTGGAGATTAAAATGCGACCTGTGCATTTTTTAGGAGTTTTTCATTAGGTTCTGCAATTTTGGGTTTTTTCATAATATATAAAAACCCAAGAGTCTGGTTTGCAGAGAACTTTGACTCCAATCTAAGGCCACCTAACTTTGGCCACCTGTTTTAAAGCTGTGGGAAAAATAAAGTCCCTTCAATGTTCCATAAAATTCACTAAGTATATTCATTATCAGCACAAAATAAGAAATTAGGATGAAAATGTTGAGAAACAGCAAAAAGACAGCACTCAAAAAGTCTCTTATTTGCATCTTTATAGCGTAGCCCAGTGAGATTATGAATTTTCCTTGGATGAAAAATGGGCATGAGGTACACCTCTACATGACTGGACCAGGAACAGTGTTCAGTTCACAGCCAGTGACTGTGGCTTGAGGAGATGTAACATCATACATCCCACCTCTATACCTACTGGAGGCAGGGGAATGCATAAGGGAGCTCTGGTGCCTCCAGCTAGTAATAGTGAATGGGTATAAGCTCCTGCACCTTCTGTTGCTTGACTTGCAGACCCACTTGACAAAAGGGGGAGTTCCCAGTTCTTCTCCACTACAGAGAATTACTATAAATAATAACTTTGTAGAGTTTTTCTTAATTTGCAACATATTCAATGAAAATTATAGTTTACGTTAAAATTTGGCTTTCTATTCCCCAAAGCGGTGGAGAAAAATAATGGCAAATCTGCTTTGGCAAGTTAAAACAAAATAGGAGTTTTCATTCCTTTTTTTGCACATCATTCCTATTTTCTGTTTCTTCCTCAACGGTTCAGAAAACTAGATTTCTGGCATTAACACAAAACTAACCTGATTGTCCTGAAGATACTTAGAGTGCAATTTTCTCCATGCTTTGTGCAGTATTTTCTTGGCTGCATTCCGCACTAAATAGCTGTCAGGTATGGAAGCAGAACTAAAACAATTGTTATCTTATCAGGGAAATACAACAATTTCAAATCCAAGAGCATCCCTAATTATCTGATGTTTCTGTGATCTTGCCATCCTGATTTTTTGCTGCAAATAGAGCAAATTCTTCCAACTAGTGCAAACACACACAAAAAGCATCTTTGGGACACAGCACAGCTTCATGACAGGAGAACCTTATCATACCTGAGATCAGGGGCACATTTCTCTTCACCCTGAATTTATTTTGCTAGGAATTCCTGTGAGCAGCAAACCTCACTTAAAAAAAAAAAAAAATCTAAATATGACTAAATAGTTTACAGTTGTGTTTAAACCACAAAAGGGAAAAAATTCCAGCTGCAGCTGAGAGGTGATTGAGATAATTTTTTTTTTTGGCTGGCTTGTTC